>CAUYON010153122.1:0-22813 GCA_963573935.1 Arctocebus calabarensis | reverse complement strand
GGGTATTGTGGAGGGCGCCTGTGGTCCCAGCTACTTGGGAGGCGGAGGCAGGAGACTCGCTTGAGCCCAGGAATTGGAGGTTGCTGTGAGCTGTGATGCCACCGCACTCTATCCAGGGTGACAGCTTGAGGCTCTGTCTCAAAAAAAAGAAGGTGAAATGTGACTGGGCGAGGTGGCTAACCCCTGTAATCCTCTGGGAGAGTGAGGTAGGTGGACTGCTTGAGCTAGGAGTTCAGGGACCAGCTGGAGCAAGAGTGAGACCCTAGCTAGGCACCTGTAGCTCAAGTAGCCAGGGCGCCAGTCACATATATCTGAGGGGGCGGGTTCGAGCCCAGCCCGAGCCTGCCAAATAGCAACGACAACTACAGCCAAAAAATAGCCAGCTGTTGTGGCGGTGCCTATAGTCCCAGCTACTTGGGAGGCTAAGACAGGCGAATTTCTTATGCCCAAAAGGGTTTGAGGCGGTGGTGAGCTGTGCCGCTGCTGCATTCTACGGCGGGCGACATAGTGAAACTCTGTCTCAAAAAAAAAAAAAAAAACAGAAACAAAGAGTGAGACCCCGCCTCTACTACAAATAGAAAACTAGCTAGGCCTAGCACCCACCTATAGTCCCAGCTACTCGGGAGGCTGAGGCAAGATAATTGCTCTAACCCAAGAGTTTCAGGTTGCTGTGAATTAGATGCTAAGACATTCTACCCAGGGTGACTGAGTAAGACTCTGTCTCAAAAAAAAAAAAGCAAGTGAAACATGAGCAAAACTGCGAAGCAAATGCGAAGGTTACCCATGCAGATGGGTCAGGAGGAGTATTCCAGGCATAGGGAACTGCTAGTACAAAGGTGCTAAAGGAGTTGGGGGAAATGACTAGTATGTTTGAAGGACAGCAAAGAAGCCACTGTGGTTAAGTTAGAGGCGAAGCAGGAGAGGTAATAAAAGATCAGAGCATGCAGGGCCTTTTAGGCCATTATAAGTTCAGTTTTCATTCGAGTGAAAAAAGAGCACTTATATTACTGTCTCCTGAAGCGAGATAAGCTTAGCTACGCGGGGACCGAACCAGGGGGATTAGCTAAGAGACCACTGCAGTAAACTAGAAGTGTCATGATGGTGGCAGAAATGGCTAGATTCCGGGTACACATTTAAGGTGAAGGCCGCAAGATTTCTTTTTTTTTTTGGAGACAGTCTCACTATGTCACCCTCGGTAGAGTGCCATGGTGTCACAGCTCACAGCAACCTCAAACTCTTGGGCTTAAGCGATTCTCTTGCCTCAGCTCGAGTAGCTGGGACCACAGGTGCCTGCCACAACACATGGCTATTTTTTTGGCTGCAGTTGTCATTGTTGTTTAGAAGGCCCAGGCCAGGCTTGAACCTGCCAGCCTTGGTATATGTGGCTAGCACCCTACCCACTGAGCTATAGGTGCCACCAACAGCAAGATTTTCTAATGGATTTGACATGGGGTAGAACAGAAAAAGAAAAATCAAGGATGATTCCAAGGTCTTTAGCCTGAGCAAAGGAGTTGTCAATAATTAAGATGAACAAGGTACAGCATGTCTGGGAAAAAAGATCGGGGTTTGTTCAGTTTTAGATACACTGAATTGGAGATATCTAAAAGGTTTTCAAGAGATGATGTAAAACAAAGCAGTAAATATATGAGACTGGAGTTCAGGAAAGACATCTGGGCTGGAGATATAAATGTTCATGAAAATATTAGAAAACACTGAACATTTATAATCTGTGTTATAAATGAACTTGAATGAAATCTATGATATTATTTATGACCAATTTTGGAAAATATTGCACTTGTAATTTGTCCTGCCAGGCATGTGGAAAAGGGACAGCAATGTAAAAGTTATTAATAATTCATCCCTTAGGAACCTAAAGACTAAATACTTGCAGGCTAATAAAAAGCAATAGGGTGTGTGTGAGCAAGACTGAGTTTAACAAGATGGTAAGCAAAAGGCTGAAAGAAGGAAAGTGAAAATTAAAATTAGTCCAGGTTTTGAACAGGATCTGTGAGATAAATCCTTTTCATTCCCTTCACTCTTGATGCCCTGCCCTTGGATATGCTTTATCAGGCGTCCTCAAACTTTTTAAACAGGGGGCCAATTCACTGTCCCTCAGACCGTTGGAGGGCCGAACTATAGTTCAAAAAAAAAAATTATGAACAAATTCCTATGCACACTGCACATTACTTTATTTTGAAGTAAAAAACAAAACGGGAACAAATACAATCCACAGTAGTTTGAGAACCCCTGCTCTAGGGATTCCAGTGCTTGATGGCCTCTGTCTCTTTGCATCTCCTTTCTCTTTCTCCACAAGCTATTCCCTACCCCATTCTTCTTCTGTGTACTAAGACTTTCCTCAGCACCATTACATCCTGACCCATCTGGGATGGTGTAGTTATGGTTCACTACCAAGAAAATCCTGAGGCAGTGATGACTGACCACATTGGGTTGTCCTAAGTGCCTAGAAGTCATTTTCCTCAGTCCACAAGGATGGACCTTGCTAACTGTCCATGCCTCCTACAGGGCTGCCTCTGTGCTCTTAGTGTCCCTTGTTATAGGTCACTGAGACTCTTTCTGACTTGATCAGAAAGAAAGAAAAGCTGAATCCCTTCTCTTACTAATATTGACCATTTCTTCTACACATCATATTGCATCATTATGCTATGAGGAGACACATAGCCAGCCCTTTTTAGGCAGTCAAAAATCAGATCAATTTTCTAATGCCCTTTAGGGAGAATCTTCTGAATCCTGGTTCAGATTTCTCACTCCTTGAAAGTGTTCCTTTGCTCTTTCCTCTTCATTACCGAGAAACAAAGTTCCATCCTAACCTAAAGTCCAGTGGCTGTTAATAAAGTCAGAAATCTGATGACCTACACTTACTGAGATCTGTAGGAGGAGCTCTCCCTGTCTTGGAGGAGTAGAAGCTGTACCTCCAATGCACCCCAGATTGGACTCTCACCAGCTCACCATTTCTCCTCCACCAGCACCTTGGTGAGCCCTGGGGCTAGACGGATTCTTACCTTTACCCTACTTTTCCAGCATGCAAAATGTAATCATGGTGCTCACAATTATTTTTAAAGAGTAAAGTCGTGATTCTCATATAAAATGAATGCGTACTGCAGACTTTACTCAACTCACTAATAAATGAGGAAACCAGTAAGATGTTACAAACAGTCCAAAGAAGGAATCAAGGAGCTGACACAAATATAAATCCCAAGAAATGATAAAATGAATTTGCATGATAGATACAAAATTTGCTTCTTCCATGAGGATGTAAGGGGATCATTTGCCCTCCACAGACAAAATTTATTTGCATGCCTATGGACAAGAATCATTTGCTTTGTGGTCAGTCATGTACAATTACTGAGTTGTGAAATAGCTCAAAGACAATGAAGCTTAGAGATGATGTGGGAAAGTGTGCTGGACTAGACAGCCAGCCGTGTGCTTTACCTACTTCGAAGTTGCTCACAATGTTACTGCATGCTTACCTTAGCAACCGCAATTCCAGTTTTACTCTGAAATTAGTAAGGGTTTCCTTCCAATGTTCAGATACTTTTGACTACCTGGAATTTCCAAATAAGCTGCATTCTGAGTTCCTGAATCACTGGGCCCTAGTTTTATCAAGCTTTCCTGGGTGCTGACAGCCACTTGGAGTGCCCCCACCACCATTAGATTTGTACTGCATCAGGCTTTCTTCTGCCTTTTACCCACAAACAAAAGTCACAAAGGGTCCACATTTCAAGAAACAGGGACTGACCCATTGTTTGTAAAGGCTGTATGTGGAACTGGGAACACATTTCTACCTCAAGTGCCATTTTTATTCTGATTCATCTAATAAATGTATCATACTTCCCTTTGGGAGCGCAAGGAATGGTTGTAGATTTTAAATCCTTCCAACTGAAATAATTCCAGCACTAACTAACTCTCAAAATCCTTCTTTGCTGTACATAGATGCAAGCTAAATTGAGAGAGATTAAGAAACTTGTTCAAAGTCCCATAGCTATAAGTAACCATGCTCTGGTGCATGCAAAGTCAATTTGACTCCTCAATCTGAATGCCTTCTGCCACTCTGTGCTGGCCCTCTATGCTCCAGACATTTTTTCTACCATCTGCAAACATTAACTCAGTGCCAGCCAGCCATCGTGCATTGCATGGGCATCACCATTCACCTGCACACACAAGACAGAAACTTTTATATTAGCTTGACTCCACCATCTGCTCCACTCGGAACATCCAGTTGAGTGCTCAGTTCTGTAAATTTTGCCTTGGTGTATTTCCCCACTTCATCTCTTTTACTCTATTGTTTTCTGGCTTCTTCAACTCTAGCTTCTTCCTTCTGCTCTCTCCTACTCGTGTATTCCTTCTTATTATCAAAGAACAAAACTGCCAATCTGCTCATGTCTCTCCCTTGTTTAACAAACCTTGATGGCCCCCCATTTCCTGGATGATAATGTGCCTACTTCATAGCATGGCCCATAAGCACTTAAAACGCAAACCAACCCTTCTTCCCTGCTCACTATTCCTGTTGGCCTGGGAACTACCCACAGCTGACAACTGCCTATTTCCTTAGCAACCCATCCCCTCGAGCCTCTGTGCCCTTCCACATGCGGTTCTTTTGAATTTCAATGCCCTTTCCTGCTCTCCCATCAGCTATCTCTTGTCAGACCCTTCAGTGATACCACTATTCCCCTCCAACCGGAAAAATGATTCTCTGAACTGGAGTATACATATTTCGATGATAGCAGATATACACTCACATTCTACAGCAGTGTTTTCCTATTTCTGTCCCTATCTGGACTGTGGCAGGGATCATTCCAGGCACCTTAGAATTTGCAGCACACACACACCGTGCAGAGCTCAGCATCAAGAGATGCTGGATGTGTGTGGCTGACAGTCTGAATTAGTAAAAGAACCAATGTTGAACTCTTGTATCCTATTCAAGACCCTTTCCCTACATTTTGATCACTTCGAGACAGAAATACCAAAAACAAGCAAGCAAAAAGAAAAAGAAAAAAGCAAGAAAGAATATCCCCAAAGCTAAGTATGCAGGAAACATTATGTTGCATGTGCAGGAAAAGTATGTAGCTTTCAATTTCTTCCTAAACCCTGGTGGTTAGGAAAAGCTGCCACCCTCGAAACCAGTGATGTTGAAAATCCTGTATAGGGGGAGAAATTTCGTGGTGGAAGAGTGCAGATCATGTTTTGTGGAAGGGGAGTTTTGTTGTTGTTGTTCCCATTTTAGACTGCACAATTCAGTGGTTTTTAATGTACTCATTACTGTATGCAACTAGCACCATTCTATATTTCAGAACATTCTCATCATCCCCAAAAGAAACCCACAGTCATTAGCAGTCACTTTCCCTTCCCCCGTCCCCAGCCCCTGGCAATGTTTCTTGTGTTTTGAGAGCTGGTTGTTAAACATTTACAGCACACCACTGCTAGGAAGTGTTTCTACAATAACGATTACTTCCCCCTTCCCCTCACTTAATGTCTAGGTTCTCAAGGACCTTGAGTCCCCCTAAACCCCAAAGGTTTATAACACAAAGATTTATGTAGCTTCAAAAAGAAGTGTTTTTCTTCTTGTTAATTCAATTTATCCACCAGCAAATGAGATGAAAAATAGTCATGCATAGAGAAGATCAGAAACTAATAAATCTTTTAAAAGGCCAGATCACTTTCTGCCAGATTAGTATGTGAGATTTACTTTTGCATGAGACAATGGGCTCTGTCTATTTTTAGATTAGATAATGCATTTCCTAGGACCCACAGGAGGCCTTGGCTTCTCTTATTACTGAGCACACATGCAGAGACCAGAGATTTAGTAAAAGGGAAAAAGAAAAAAAGAGAGAGGAAAGGATTGGTTTGCTCTTTTGATCACTAATGCAACCCTGTCAAGAAAGATGAAATATAATGCCCAAGAATTTCCTAAAAGAGGTTCACCAGAAATGCACAAAAAATACACTATATCAAAAGATGTGTACATATCCCCACATCCCTGAGCCCACTGGTACTATAAGATCATTTCTTAATCTTCTAATGACCCTATAACCCCCAGATGTGGGCTCCCAGACACCAGATGTGTATTCCTTATCTTATTCATGCTTGCCGATTGAACTTGTTTCTAAGCCTCTTTTATTTACAAACAGAAAACGTTGGGTTTTCCTCTAAGGTAGGGACTTTATGCTTTGTTACACAAAATTTGGTCCATGGGCCAGCAGCATCAGCGTTACCTGACAGCTTGTGAGAAATGCAGAGCGTTAGGCCCTATCCAGGTCTACCAAATTCAATCTGCATTTTATCAGCACCTCTAGTTGATTCACTTGTACACTAATGATCGAGAACCCCCAGGTCTACCAAATTCAATCTGCATTTTATCAGCACCTCTAGTTGATTCACTTGTACACTAATGATCGAGAACCAGTGGGCTAGAACCACCAGCGGACCCTTTAGTTGGCATCTGCTTCTGGAGTTTCTATAGAAAAAGAATTCACTGAGACTTACTGGGAATTCATTCAAATGATTCCTAACCTGAGTTTAGAAATCTCTATCTCAGATTAAGCAAGTTTGGAGATAAAGCAAGAGTCTACTTCTCTACCCAGGTTGGACCCTATTGATAGTAGAAAAGCCAGTGGCCCATCTTCACAGATCATGGAACATTTTACTTCAAGACATGTTTTTTTCTTATAAAAATAATTCACACTCATTATAGGAAATCTGGAAAACTGTGGAGAAGAAAATTAAAATCACCTGACTTTCCACTTTGGGGGTTAAGCACTTGACATTCTGGTACTTTTTTAATGTCCCTGGGAGTGTTGCATGCTCTGTTTCCAGTAGTATTCTTTACTTTATACAATTGGGAACATAAAGTAAATAAGTTTTTTCTTGTATTATAATTGTTTTCATTTTCGTAAAAATTCTTCAAGAATATGATTTTAATGACCTTATATTCATATGTGACTAAATATTTTATTTAAATATTCTCATATTCTTGAATATTTTTAGGGTCTTTTTTTGTTTGTTTTGTTTTTGTTTTTGCAGTTTTCTTTTTGACTGGGGCCAGGTCTGAACCCGCTACCTCCGGTATATGGGGCCGGTGCCCTACTCCTTTGAGCCACAGGCACCGCCTATTTTTAGGGTTTTTAAACACTTACAAAAACGTCATGATTAACATCCTTGTGTATAAATCCTTTTCTGACATTCTTTCAGAGTATTTCTTCTGTACACATTTTCAGAAGTACACTTGCAAGAGCCTGGCAAGGTGGTGCATGCCTATAATCCCAGCTATTTGAGGGGGTAGGAGGATCCCTAAGTCCAGAACTTCATGGCCAGCCCAAGTACCTGAGCAACATAGTGAGATCTCATGTCTTAAACAAAATAGATACTTGGGCCTGGTGCAGTGGGTTACTCCTATAATCCCAGCACTCTGGGAGGCCAAAGCTGGTGGATCACTTGAGCTCAGCAGTTCAAGACCAGCCTGAGCAAAAGCAAGACTTCATCCCTACTAAAAATAGAAAAAGCTATTTGGGTGTTGTGGTGGACACGTGTAGTCCCACCTACTTGGGAGGTAGAGCAGGAAGATTGCTTGAGCCCAGGAGTGGGAGGTTGCTGTGAGCTAGGCTGACACCATGCCACTTTAGCCTGAGGCAACAGAGTAAGACTCTGCCTCAAAAAAAAAAGAAAATACACTTGTGATATGAACTTTATAGGTTACTGTTACATAAAGCCACATGGCTTTCCAGAGCCTATACTAACCTGCTTTCAGCAGGGGCTGCAACCTCACCAGCCTATCTACCTGCATTTCCATCTTCCCTGGTTTCATATCTTGACTGAAATCACCATTTTATTGTTTTAATTTGCATTTCTTGAATAACCAGTATGATTGAGCATTTTTCCATATGTTTACTGACTTGTTCGTATGTATTTATTTATTTTTTGATAAACTAGTCTCACTCTGTTACCTCAGGCTACAGTGCAGTGGCCTCAGCCAACCTCACAACAACCTCAAATTCCTGGGCTCAAGCCATCCTCCTACCTCAGCCTCCTGAGTAGCTGGGACTAATGGTGCCCACCAAACACCTAGCTAACTTTTTTTTTTTTAATTTTTAGTAGAGTTGAAGACTTGCTCTTGCCCAGGCTGGTCTCCAACTCCTGAGTTCAAGTGATCCTCCAATATCAGCCTCCCAGAGCGCTAGGATTACAGCATAAACCACTGCGTCCGGCCTTTTTAAAATTCCTTTAGCAAATAGTCTATTCTTATTCTTGATCTGTCCTGTTGTTGGGATGCTACTACTATCAGAGATGCTCATGTATTCACATTAATAACTCTTTATCTTAACATTTGCTCTATCTTCTCAATTGCCCTTAGCCATTTGTTTTTAAAGTCACATATTTTTATAATTTTGAATTGAATACAGTCAGAACTGACTATATCACTCTTCTTTGTGATGGCTTCCGTAGTGTTCATGCTGAGAAGGATCCTTCTCATTAAGGAGGATGTAATTGGTCTGTATATTTTTTCAGAACAAGGCAAAATAGCAATGCTGATAGCAGGCATCCTTAACTCATTCTTGATTAAGCATGATCTTGGCTTTTAGCTGTATTCTTTCCTGAATAATATCTTTCTTCTGCATTTTTGATGTCTGTGACATTTCCTTTTTTAAGCTTATAGTTTTTCATTCATACGTTATGTAATTTACTGTGACAGTTCCTTAATCATGTATTACTTTCTAAAACATACTATTTTCCAGTCTATTGGACAACTGACCTATCTCACTGAGCTGCCGATTCTTGCTCCTATCACATGGCTTTTGTGATCCCAACCTTAACACACCGGGCCAACTCAGTTTTTAGAGACATGATGGCCTTTTATTATTTTGTTTTCCAATTTTGGCCCCTTAGGTAATAAATCAACATTCCAGCCCAAGATCTGAAAGGGAGACATACATTTTCAGCAAAGAAGCAGGCTTGTTATATTATTTTAATGCAGAGCCTTAAATGTTAATCGAGGCAGTTTCCTCAAAACCACTCCTTACAGTGCCCTCTAATGCTACCTTTCCAATGAAGACACCAGAATATGCATAACTTTGGGGGGTTAAATCTGAAGTTTCATTATATTTTGCCATGCAAAACAATATTTAACTAAATATTTCTTGACATATCTGGCTATTTGGGGATATTGAAAAGCCAATTTAAATAGCTTGGGGAGAGTCTGTTTATCTTTGTGACTATTTTTATGGGTGAAATTGTGAAGGTCAAGTGTCCTATATTTTCTGGATGGGAGTCTTTTCTTTTTCCTTTTGGCTCATCTCACATTGACTCACTTTTTAAATTTCTCACAATTGCTATTCCTAAGTAAACTACTCAAAGGGTGTAGAGAGAAACTCTCTGGTTTCTGACAGAACTAATTCGCCTCAACTCAAAGGATGTAAAAAGAAACTCTCTGGTTTCTGACAGAACTAATTCACCTGCTTGGTTCCTTAATACCCGTTAGTATCAGCTTCTTCAGTATAAAATTAAGAAAAATAATAACATTTATCTCAAAGAGTTGTTAGAGTTAAATGGAATTAACCATTCCATTAAGTTAATAGAATGAAAGGACCATACCATAACGCCAGGCACAAAGTCAACACTAAATCAGTAAATGTAAGTTGGGCATAGTGGTGCATGCCTATAGTCCCAGCTACTTGGGAGGCTGAGGTTGGAAGTGGAGTTGGGGAACTGGATGTGCTGTGATCAAGCTTATGAAGGGCCACGACACTCCAGCCCAAGCAGCACAGTGAGATCCTATATCTAAAAAAAAATTGGTTTGTTTTTTTTTTTTGCAGTTTTATTTGACTGGGGCTGGAATTGAGTCCGCCACCCCTGGTATATGGGGCCAGCGGGCTACCCCTTGAGCCACAGGTGCTGCCCTAAAACATTTTTTTTAATTAAAAAAAAAATCACTAGGCTCAGCGGCTGTGGCTCAACGGGCTAAGGCACCAGCCACGTACACCTGAGCTGGCGGGTTCAAATCCAGCCTGGGCCCGCCGAACAACAATGATGGCTGCAACCAAAAAATGTCTGGGTGTTGTGGTGGGTGCCTGTAGTCCCAGCTACTTGGGAGGTAGAGGCAAAAGACTCACTTGAGCCCAGGAATTGGAGGTTGCTGTGAGCTGTGATGCCACAGCACTCTATCCAGGGTGACAGCTTGAGGCTCTGTCTCAAAAAACAAAAAAAAATCACTAAATAAATGTAAGCTTAAAAAATAGTCCTAGTCTCTCAAGGCCATCTCAGTGTTTGCAGATGATCTACTTGACTCCCACTCTGTGGAGAAGATGGAGATCTTAACCTACTCTCTACTCTATGCTCACCCTTGGCCTTCACTATCTTCTTCTCTCCTTCCTATCTCAAGAAAAAGTGCTCTTGCCAAGGCTGTCTCTGTGAGTTTGATTACCTTCCTTCGCTTCTTACTTTTTCCCTCCCTCTTTTGGACCTTGCTCAGTTCTCTTCTCTCTTACATCAGCAGTTCTCTCTGCCTGCTGCTTCTCATAAACAGATTCAGTTTTCCCCTGCCCTATAGAAACATCTTATATTTCATGCAAAATATAAGCCAGGTGTTGTGGTGGGTGCCTGTAGTCCCAGTTACTTGGGAGGCTGAGGCAAGAAAATTGCTTTAGCCCAAGAGTTTGAGGTTGCTTTGAGCTGTGACACCACCACACTATACCAAGGACAACATAGTGAGACTCTATCTCAAAAAAGATAAAAATAAAAAGCAACTATTGGTATTTATTATCTTGCTTGATTGCTGTGAGTCAGATATTTAGGTGTAGTGGTTCTGGCTCAGGGTCTGTCTTTCCTGAGGTTGCAGTCAGGTGCATTGAAACTGAAGGCTTGATGGGAACAGAAGATCCACTTCAGAGGTAGCTCACTGACATAGCTAACAAACTGGTGCTGACAAGCTGGATTCCTCTCTATGAAGACACCTCTACAGTGCTGCTTGAGTGTTCTCACAACGTGGTGGGTAGCATTCCCCCAGAGTGGGTAATCCAAGAAACCCATGCAGACGCTATAATTCCTTCATAAACCAGCATTGGAACTCACATGCTGTTATTTCCTCTGTCAGAAATATTTCTATTGATCAAACATAGCAGCACTACTTCAACCTGGAAGGAGAAAACAGAAATCCATCAACACAGAAAGGCAGGGATCGCTGGGAAACTGCTAGCTCTCACTCTTGTTTTTATGTGATTTTGGAAGGGCCATCATCGTGGCCCCAATTTCTATTATTCTATATAATTCTATTATTCTCTTGGGTAGCACTCCTATTTGCAAATAATCAAAGTTGACTCCAAGAATGCCATAGAGGAATTTATTTTAAAAAGATATTGTTGGGAAGGCTGGAAAACCAGGGTTGCTGAAGTTGAGTTTCCAAATACAGTGCCCAAAACCAGGCCACGGGACTGGCCTGAAGAGACAACAATACCCATTGCTATGGTGGCTGTGACTGCTGCCCCAAGGAGCACACAGGAAACCATCAGCACTACTACCACATTCAACAAGGACACTCAGATTTTAAACTTTTCTCTGCATTAGGGCATCATAGCCAATTCTCCATAACAGGCCAAAATTTCTGCTACCACCCACTTAATAAAGATAGTCGACCCAACCAGGTATAGTGGCTCACGCCCATAACCCCAGCACTCTGGGAAGCCAAGATATGAGGATCCCTTGAACTTAGTAGTTTGAGACCAGCCAGAGCAAGAGAGAGACTCTGTCTCTACCCAAAACAGAAAAATTAGCTAGGAGTGGTGGCACATACCCATAGTCCCAGCTATTTGGCAGGCTGAGGCAAGAGGATGGCTTGAGCCCAAGAGTTTAAGGTTGTTTTGAGTTATGATGTCACGGCACTCTACCCAGGGTGACTAAGTGAGACTCTGTCCCCCACCTCCCCCCAAAATTAGTTCAAACTGCATAGTTCTACTTGCACAAGGATTTTTTTTCAATAAAAGTCACACTGAATGTGCCTGCCTTTCCTGCCTCCATTTCTACCTCCCCACCTCTTCCAGCTCTGACTCTAATGGCAAAACCATTCCTTCCTCTTTCTCTTCCTCCTTCTCAGCCTACTCAAGACTACAAGGATGAAGACCTTTATGATAATCCATCTCCACTTACTCATTGTTTTATTTAACTAGTTAGTTTTAGAGGTGAGGTCTCACTATGTTGGCCAGGCTTGAGTACAATGCAGTCACAATACACTACAGGCTCAAGCTCCTGGGCTCAAGTGATCAATCCACTAACCTCAGCCTCCTAAGTAGCTGGGACTAAAAGTGCACACCACCACACCTTGCTTCATGTCCACCTAATGAGTACTAGATATATTCTCTTCCTTATTATTTTCTTAAAATTTTCTTTTCTCTGGCTTACTTTATTTTAAGAATATTATCTATAATATATATAACATATAAAATGTGTTTTAATTAATTGTTTATATTATTGGTAAGGCTTCCAGTCAAGAGTAGGCTATTAGTAATTTTAGTAGTTAAGTTTTGAAGGGAACTACTATTTAGCAGTTATTATTTTGGGGAAACTGGGGAGAGGGGATTGAAAAAAAAAAAGCTATATATATCCAATAAGCTTACTCAGTAAAACTAAAGATTTTCAACTCCACATGAGATCTGTTCCCCTAACCCTGTCTGTTGTTCAATGGTCAGTTGTAATAAAGGATTCCATAAGAAGTTCTCGTCCCCAAGTTGTTCATTTCTGAACAGATGGCTAATGTGGGTGTGTCCAATCCATGCAGCATATATCACATTCCTGCATCCCAAATGATGGAGAGGCTGAGAATTTCAACTTTCTGAGTTTTGTTTAGGTGCAGCAAGATGCAAAGGCTGGAAATATCCCAGACATAACATGAGTTTGCAAAAGGTATAGGATGCCCAAGAAGAATAGCAAATTGTCCGCAATATCCACTCACACCCTTCTTAATCCTTGCAATTTGGCTGTTTCTCAAGAGTTCCCAGTGATGTTAGATGGGTGACCCTGCCACCCTTGGACCATTCCTGCACCTGGTTGGGGAAATTAAAGTAGCCCTTGGCCAATTTCTTAGGTCAAGTTCCCCAGAAATGAATCCTGAGAAAATAACTCATGTCTTTGATTTTTTAAAGGAAGTTTCTTCAGGGTACTGAGTGAGGAGAACAGAACAGGAAGAGGAAAAACCAAGCAGGGACAAGGTGCTAGTTCTGGCCAAGGTTCAGAGAGCATATTCAGTTGGATTCCCCAGAGAACCCTCAGAGGCAAATTAGCCTTCAGCATTGTCCTGCCCTGGGGCCAGGGAGCTTTCGTAATCTACATGGGAGGACTAAGGAGGGACATCAACTGTGAGGGACTTCTAGCACTTTGACATCGCAGGTACGATGCCTTCAATAGCCTGAGGCTGTCCTCTGAAAAAGAGAACCAGATCTGGACCACTGGAGATAAAAGTTCTCAGATGCCTTCAGGAGAAGGTGCACAGATGTAGTAAAAAGGACCTAAGAGTGTCTGGGCAGAGGACAATGCCCAGGAGAGCCAGGGACTCAGTGTGCAGCTTCAGTTCTACCTTTCTGGGGCCCTGCTCCAAGCTGGATCCACAGCCTTGCCAACAAAGCCTTGTCCTCAGCCAGCCACCATTAAACCAAGCTTTTCACTAACTCCCTGAATCTACCCCTATCTTCATTCAAATTTATTGATGGCTTTCGTGCTGTCTCTTTTCCTACGCCAGGAATGATCTTTCTTGGTTTCATCTACCATATGGCTCTCTGAAACCCTGCTCAGAGATGCCTGTATCATGAAGCCGTTTTTGGCCACTCCAGCATTTAAAACTAGCTCTCCCTGAAACTATAATAATACTCTGTTTTTAACTCTCATAAGAATCAGACTAAGTTGCTTCTCACCCTTTCGACCAAGATCAAGTGAACAGTCATATCATATAGTATATGTATTTATATTCTTGTTTTATTTTTCTCTTATAAATTTTACCCTCCTTAAGGCAAAGACTGTTTCTTACAAAACCATATTTCCTGCACATCCCACTGTTGATAGTATTCAACTATGTGTGTTTGTTGAAAAAAAAATCAATGAATTCTTTTCATCCAAGAAACATCTAGACTATTGCAGTTTACCATTAAAATAGAACATTCCCTAAAGCAGAATCAATATATATATTAAAAGAAAACACCAATGTATTACCTTGAGTATGGTCCTCAGTTGAAAACAGAGGAATGATATAACATTCTAAAAGTAAGCACTGAACTAAAATGTTTGGTTTGGGATCCCCAAGAAAAAAACTTTACCGAAAATTTCCCTGACCCTTTTGGACAATTCTCAGTCAATTGAGCTTATCCTCACTTCTCCAAAGGTAGGAACATATTATTTATATGCTATTGGGAAGCAGGTGCCCTCCGCATCCTCTTCTGCTTAAAACCCCTTGGTGGTTTCCCACTGTTCGTAGAACTCAGTCCAGGATTGACAAGGCCCTGCAGGGCTGGGTCCTGCCTGCCTCCCCAACCTCATGCATCATGCTGTCCCATTGTGCATGAAGCTCCACATCTATCTGTTCTTTGCTGCTTTATATATTATGCTCTTGCTTGCTTTACAGCTGCTCTTCTGGCTCTGCCCTCTGCCTAATACCTCTTTCCTGGCCTGTACAAGGCTGGTTGGCCCCTCTTCATCCTTTAGGTCTCGGCTTTGTTAGCATCCTATCTGGAGTGGCCCTTCTCACTCCTTCCCTGTGTGGTACATTCATATTTCTCTGTTTATGTACTTCGAAGCCTTATGACAATCCAAAATTATTCAATGGATTTGTTCAAATGTTATTATCTCCCTTTCCTCAAAAAAATCAAAAGTAGCCTAAATGCAGTTGCCCAGCATATATACTCAGAGCCAGCAAAAATTCTTAGCTCATTGTACCCATCCCTTTAATAAGTATTAAATCAATGAATGGAAGAGTATCTTTAGAAAAGAAAGATCTTGTTAAGCAAGACAACAAAACAGTAAATTAGAAATGAATAGCTAAATTTAACTTCAGAAAAATTGAAAGATACTTGTATGATAAAGTATGAGTAAACAAAGTTAAAAAAAAATTGAACACATATTACAGACAAACCATAGATTTGTTCATAGTCTGTTACACATTCACTCTATCCCACTAAGTGGCTAATCTTTGACAAGTAAGAGGATTTCACTGTATGAAAAGTAAAAAGGGCTCCAGGGTGTCAATAACAGGAGAGCAAACTTACTATTAGTGATTAGGAGAAACTTAATTAGCCCCAAATACACTGATGATTAGTTATGCTGCTGCTGAATCTCCAGTGAACACTCTGGAAGTATTTCTTTGTCTCCCACTTCCCAACTCACCATATCTCTAAATAACCTGTGTCCACATAGAAGTCTGCACGTTCTCCTAAGTGAGGCAGCAGTCACCTGGTCTTACAGGTAGTCATCTAGGATCCTGTCTGGGAGAGGCTTAGGAAGAGATGGTGCCTTCTACTTAGTCATTGTATCCCAGCGTCAGTGTGGTGCTTGTCACAAAAGTAGGTTCCGCTACAAAAGTAGGAACCGCTAAAGTAGGTTCTAGGGGGTAAGAGGTGCCATAACTTCAGGAATAAAGCCTTTGCATAGATAAGAGTAAAATGAAGCCCCAGAGAAAAGTAGGGGAGCCAACTGTCCTTCTTAGTAATACTTAGTGGGGCTCTGGAAAGTCACAGCCAATGAGGGAGCATGTCCATGCATAAGGGTGTGTTTCCTCAGTTGGACACGAGGCAAGTGGAGAAATGTAAAAGATGTGAGGGGTGAGGAAGGTGTGAACTAGTCATATTAAAGAGTAGAAAAGCTAAAATATTGGAGAAGCTTAAAAAGGTTACGGGGTAACATCGAATGTACAATTGAGATCTGTGGTCGTGAAACTAAAGCAAGAACCAGCCAACACAATCATGTGTTATTATCCAGCAAACCATGAGCTGACCAACTGCAGGTACAGAGGAGATGGAGAACTGGATTTTTAATCACAATCACTACACGTCTGCTAGATGGCAAAGCCACAGGAAGAAGACCTGCAAAGCTCATGGCATGTGCAAGAGGTGATTGCAGCAATGGGCCAATGACCCCCAACCTGTGTGGGGAGTGAAAGGAGAATGTGATAAAGCAACTGACAGTGAACACATGCAAGAATCAAAGGATTATGGTCTTCGATGAGGATGAAAAATTGTTGGACTAGAAATGCTAGGGCAGGAAGTATATGGTAGAAAAACTGAAACTCTTGTATGCAAGATAGATCGTTCACATGGTTGTGGAAATTTCAAAGAATGGAGAGGAAATGTGAGTTTTGAATGGATGAGCCATTTAATCCTCTCAAGAATGCTGCATACAATTTAAGGATTTTATCTCCACTTTATGGAAGAGGGTACGTTGAATAATTGCCTAAACTCAGGCGGAGAGTAAGTGGTTGAGCTGGAATTTGAACCTAATTCTCTCTGACTCCAAAGCTTATTAAATTCTTTCTCTGCCAGTATGTGTCTTCCATATTTCACTGAAGAGATTAAGCAGGAGGGAGGGAGTTAAGGCATGACCCATGACAGTCTTAAACAATGAATTCTATGCTCAGGAGAGGAAATAAAAGGCAACGCTGACATGCTGGATTGGGTGGGGAGTTCCCAATCTCATGGATATCATTCATTTCTGGACATTACACTAGAAATGTGACCTACCTGCTCAGAGGAGTTAAGTGAAGCTCTGGAAGGAAAGGTGGATAATTGAGCCATAGAATCTTAGAGCTAGAGGGACCTTGGAGAGCATTTTGTTCAACTCATTTTCTGCTTAGAAAACTGACACTCAAAGAAGTTAAACGAGTTGCCTAAAATCACAAAGTTAGGTAGTAACGTCAAGTCTAACACAGTCCACGTGAAGCCCTGTGCATCCTGCAGACTGTGTTTTTTCATTCCCTCCCACTCTGAGAGGATTTAAATAGAAATTCTTGAGCCAGCATATACTTTCTTAGATAATACTTGTGCAGAAGTTAAGTCTGCTTTGCTCGGGGATCTTCTCCAAGTTGCATTTGGCATTATTGGTATTCATGTGGCCCCTTTTTTGCTAGATGGGATCTCTGACCCAGGCAAGACCTCCTTCAAGAAACTGTGGCAATAACTTGCTCTAAACCTATGGTCAATCTTGCCAGAGGCCAGAGTCCTCTTCCTGATGGGATCATTCCCATGACTCTCTTGAGAAACTGGAAGGTCAGGTAACTATTGCCAAAAAATAGTTCTACTCATCAAGCACTAAAATATGAGACAAGACAGGACCCTGATTCCTAATGTTGTACTTGCCTTAGTTTCTTCAGTGAAATCAGATTGGGCTGATCGGTATATTCCTATACCTTCCAGCTTCATGATTCTGTGATTGGGAGAAAGAAACTGGGACGGGTTGGCTTAGAGAAGCAGAGATGAATTAGAAAATGACTTCCTTTTCCACAAGCTTACTTCTTCAGGAATACTAGATCACAGCTCATCAACATTAATAAACGTTGTGTTAAGCAGCCTTTTTGGCTTGAAGACATCAGCTTTCTAAAATGAGGGCTATTAAGGCAAGTGCCTGTGTAGGGCTTCATAAATTATGAATTTACTAGTCGTGGATGAATACAAATAACCCCGCAATCAGGAGACAGCTGGTAATTAGAAGCATCTCTTCTTTTGATTCAATTAACCACCTGAGGAAATTGGGTTTGGATTTGGATTTGTGTTTGAATGCCGTAGCTCCCTTTTTTAAAAAAAGGAAAAAGAACAATAATTATGTAGATCATTACTTCCAGTTTTGCAATAGCGGAGTTCTTTCCCTTATTGGCTAAAAATCAATAAAAGAAAAGAAAATGACCCTCTGGTGTTATTGCTATGAATAATGCCATTGATGAGCTCAGCAGAGAGAATGGGGGCAAAACAGCTTCCATTTCTGAAATCTGATCTTCCTCATAGCTGGAGACAGCCTCCTGCTCTGACCAGTCTGACAAACCTAAGGCTGGGAGCTGGCCAGTGATTGCCCAGTGAGTAGGTAGCAGGCCAAACGTTGAAACACAGAGACCTTCATTTTCCAATCCACTCTTCCTGCCTCTGGCACGTGACCAGACAGATGTGCAGCCCTACCCTATTGGTTCTGGCTGTCCTCCCTAAGCTTCCAACCCACCTGGAATTTTAGATGGAAAGAGAATGTGTTCCTCCGCCTCTGCCCTGACAAGCCAGGTGCTTTAATAAAATCCAAGAAATGTGGTCAACATCCCAGAAGAAATGTGCTGCCTAGCAGCAGTGAACTTTAAAGAAAGATCAAATAGATTTTTCCTAAAGGTTTTTTAGGATATTGAGAGCCAAGTTTCCTTATGATTTATCTAAATATAGTACTGAAACTTTACCAAGTGTGTTTTTAGAGGGAGCCTTTGTATATTCAGCCTTCAAACGTAAATATTAATAATAATGTCCAATGTTTGCTTGGTGCATTGTTTCACAAAGTATGGTACACATCTATACACAGATTGTATACAAAGTGATTCTATCTGAAGAATGTTACTTTAAAGGTTATATAGTACTTTTAGTATGTGTTTGAAACATAGTGTGGGTAAGGTGGCTCATGGAAGTAGTAATCCCAGCAGTTTGGGAGAATCACTTGACACCAGGAGTTTGAGACCTGCCTGAGTAAAAATGAGACTCTTCCTACAAAAAACAGAAAAATAATCCAGGTGTGGTGGCTGGCACCCGTAATCTGAGCTACCCAGGAGACTGAAGCAGGAGGATCACTTGATCCTAGGAGTCACATTGAGCTTGATGACACCACTGTACTCTAGCCTCAGTGACAGAGAGAGACCCTATCCAAAGAAAAGAAAAAGAAAAAAGAAAACATAACTACCTCTCCATTCATTAAAATGAATGAATATACAGTACAGACGCTAAGTTGACCACTCAAGGGAATGGAATAAACTGATCATGCAGAGGTGGTTAACATAAGGAACTAGGCCTACTATACTGATATGTACCTGTGGTGCACGTCTGGTCTAGGAAAATCAGGTCAACTTAAGTAGATGGTCATTATAGGGAGCTGGTCAACTGTGGAGGATCTACTGTAGTTGCTTAGGATGAAGCCAAGTTTTAAGAAATGATTTAAATACATATAGAGTCAATTTAAAAATTAGTTAAGTATGTGTTAGTCCTCACATATGGCTGACATTTTGCAAGTAATAATTTGGTGCTTACTCTGTTCCAGGCACTTTGTAAAGGATTGCAGACTCTCTTTTACCCTTTGCTTCTATGAATACTCCTCAAGTTAATCATGTCTATGAGTTAGTGCAACTGAACTTAATTGGGTTATGTTTTGTTTTCTGAGTACTTTACCCTTTGAACTGAATCTTCTTGGGATTTGGAGTTTGCAGGATTATCGACAGAAATTCTACTGCTTTAAACAGAAGGATTCAGAACTCTTTTCAGTGTTGTGATCAAGCCTGCCCTAACCAACTTGTGTGAGAGAATTATATACTTCTCTCCACAACTTGTCACTCAGGGACAGCACATTGGTAGCTTGAAATTGGCCGTCATTAGAGTATTTACACCACAGATATTGGCAAATGCTATTACTTAGATGTGGTGGTGTAGCCTGTAGTCCCAAGTACTTGGAAGGCTGAGGCAGGAGGATTGTTTGAGCTCAGGAGTTGGAGGCCAACCTGGACAACAAAGCCAGATTCTGTCTCAGAAAAAAGATTGTTAAATTAGAATTTGATTTTGCTTTTCCAGGAGACCAAGCTGTTAAATATTTTCCAAAATACAACCACAAGGCTGGGCACCTTGGCTCACCCCTATCATCCTAGCACTCTGGGAGGCCAAGGTAGGTGGATTGCCTGAGCTCAGGAGTTCAAGACCAGCCTGAGCAAGACTAAGATCCATCTTTACTAAAAATAGAAAAAAAAAAAAAAAAACTAGCCAGAAATCATGGTGGGCACCTACAGTCCCAGCTACTCAGGAGGCTGAGGCAAGAGGATCTCTAGAGCCCAAGAGTTTGAGGTTGCTGTGAGCTATGTTGACACCATGGCATTTTAGCCAGGGGAACAGAGTGAGACTCTGCCTCAAAAAAAAGCGCCTGTGGCTCAGTGAGTAGGGCACCGACCCCATTTACCGAGGGTTGCAGGTTCAAACCTGACTCCGGCCGAACTGCATCAAAAATTAGCCAGGCGTGGTGGCGGGCGCCTGTAGTCCCAGCTACTTGGGAGGCTGAGGCAAGAGAATCTCTTAAGCCCAAGAGCCGGAGGTTGCTGTGAGCTGTGACTCCACAGAACTCTACACCGAGGGCGATAGAGTTAGATTCTGTTTCCACAAAAAAATAAAATAAAATAAAAACATATTCAACCTTATTTTAAAGTCTACCTGCAACAAATACCTGCATCCCTACACAACCATAAACACTCACCTAAACATCTGCTATGAATATGATAGCTCCAGAGTGTAGCACAGGACAGGATCTTCATAAGGGGTGTTGGATTTTTTAGTAGTTTCCTTTTTTGAAACTCTTCTTCCAATCAAAAGTCTACTTTTGCTACATGACTGAAAGAGGGCCATTAAGTTTTTAAAAAGATGCCTGGATAGTACATTTCCCAAATAACATTAGCAAACCAATCTGCTGTCTACCCTTTTATGCTACACACTACTCCTACACATCGTATCTAAGTGAAATCTCACTCCCAACAGCAAGCTAGAGGAAAGAGGAAAGAAGTGGAGATGTCACAAGAAGGCAATGAACAAGCTGAAAGCGGGAGGGGACTAATGTTGCTAGGCAACCATCCCAGTAGTTGATTTACTTGTACACGTGTAAAAGCCTCAAGTTTTCCTTAGCACCAGCTGGTCCTAGAGTAGCCTGCCAGAAAGTATCTGCTGGGGCTCCCAGTGGTCAGCCTGACTGGTCACACCCCAGAGCAGTGTTTTTCAACCTTTTTTATCTCACTGCACACTTGAACCAGTAGTTAAACTTCCACGGTACACTTAAATTATATTGTTCAAAAAAAAGTAATAAAAAGAATATACTTACTGTGTTTTGAATGTCTTTCAAAAATAATTTAATTAATGATCTTTAAAATTTTTCACAGTACACCTAGGATCCTCTCATGGCACACTGGTTGAAACTCGCTGCTGTAGAGATTAGAATTTCAGAAGATGAAATTCTACTTTAGATTTAATTTGCTGCTTCCCACTTGACAAATACTACAATCTGGCAAGCGTAAAGTTCATTCCAGCAGGACTGGTTAATTCCTGGTGGGCCTTTCATTGCTGATTTCAAGAGCACAGCACTGGCTAATGAATTACACCTTGTTTGTGGGGCAGGGATATGTGATCAGATCGCACTGACTCCAGGCTAAGATATTCACAAGTCTTACCAGGTTTCACCACTGCAGAAAGTTAGCAACTGTCGGCCCTCCACATTGTGCACGTCTGGGGAATATACTTTATCATTGTTGTCCATGTGAGAAGTTCATTGCAGAGAAATGATCAATTCCTTCACAGATTAGGAAAGCCAGGCCCTTTGAGAACATGACGTCTCTAAGTTGTTTAGCTAGCTAATACCAGGACAAGTGTAACACCCCAGGTCTCTGGGTCATAATCTTTCTAATATAGTAAATTGCCTACCATAAATTACTAATAATAACAATAAAAATGATGCTATTTTACTATATTGAACATTTACTTTCTGATAGTTTCGGCATGTTAAGTTATTTACATACATTTTCTCATCTTTGAACATGATAATGGACTAAGCTAAAGGCTTTGCAGGGCCTGGAATGGCGATGTATTGACTAAGTCCTAAGAAAAGAGTTGGCAGCATTTTAGAAAGTCTAAGTATGAAGTGCAGTAAGACTCAAGGCTTCTCCATGCTTCAAAGCACTATATAGGATTCTCCCCAACTCTTAACCATTCTACCCCTGGGACACAAAAACCAAAGAAGCCCTCTGGTTCCCCTCTGCTTCTCCAGGCTCTAAATCCCACCTAAGAAGGATCCTCATAGAGGGAGGGTTCAGAATTCACAGTAATATGTAGACAGCCTAATGAGTCTGCTTACTCTGGGCTGCTTACTGCCCAGGGGCCTTATTACCATTCAATTAAACTCAGACCCTAGCAAGCAATTCCAGTTGGTGCCATTCCCTCTACACCACAACGTCACCCTCTTATCCTGTCCCAGGTTCAACAAAGATACACCCAGAAAGAGAACTGGATTACATTCAGAAGACTAGAACATTTGAAGACTAGATTCTAATCCTTGGAGCCTCTCTCCATTTGTATCATCTTCTTATTCTGTTCCAGGTTCAACAATGAAACTCTCAGAAAGAAAACTGGTTTAATTTTAAGCCAGTGGGGTGGAGCAAGATGGCAGACGAGTAACAGCTTCCTTGCGGCTGGGCACGGTGAGACTGGGGAGAGAGGACTTCAGGCATCCCTGCCAGGCAGAATCTGTCCGGAAACTTCCCTTTGAGGACACAGAGAGACAGCGTGAGGCTTCTGGACACCCTGAGGAAGGCTAAAGCGGTGGAGATTGGCAGTTGGAGTTTCTACTCAGAGAGGGAGAATTGATACAGGACAATTGGCACCCTAGGCAGCTCAGCGGGGCTGGCAGACCTTCTGCCTCCTCCTTGGCAGTGTTGGTGGTATGGCAGCCAGCTGAAGAGCCAGCGGGCTGGATGACAGGCAAGGAGGGGGACCTCCAACCTCCACCAGAGGCTCAAATTGCCAAAAAGGCTGGACAACTGCTGAGGAGACACCTGTGCCTTGGTGTCTCCTTCACTTCACAC
>CAUYON010153118.1:0-10958 GCA_963573935.1 Arctocebus calabarensis | reverse complement strand
GTGGGAACACACCTACGGTGCATCTTAGCAGGGTACTGGCGAAACTTATTAAAGGTAGAGTATTAATGTCTTTATATAGTGATCAAGGAAATGCCATGAAGGATATCTAACAGTACAATCAAAATATTTCTGAATGTATATGAATCATGCCCTGTGATTGCACCAATGTACATAATTATGATCCAATAAAATTATAAAAAAAAAAGATAGAAAAAGATATTTCAGACAAAAAATAAAAAAGAAACTAAGCTTTGTTAATGTCAGATCTCTAGTCTTCAGAACTGTGAGAAAATAAATTTCTATTTTCTTAGCTACTCATTTTGTGATAGTTTCTTATGGCAGCCCCAGAAAACTAATATAGGATGCAAGAAGCATAGAGAGGACAGGGTTGCAATTTTATCTAGAAAGGAAAGGTGATATTTAAGTAAAGAGTTTGGCCGAAATAAAGGAGCATCACAGAGCTATCTGGAGAAGAGTGTTCCGGGCAGAGACAGCAAGTGCAAAGGCTCTGAGATGGGAGTGTGCCCGGTGAGTTTTGAGTAATGGGAAAAAGACCAGCATGGCTAAAGCAGAGTAATTAAGGGAATAATTAGGAGGAAATGAGATCAGAGAGTTAATATATGGTAGATTAGATTATGTAGGGCCTTTTAGGTACTAACTTTAGGGCCTTTTATGGAATTTTAGTCTCAGTGATATTTAGATCAAGCCACTGCAAAAGTAATTTTTTTGTTCCTCAACAAGTTAAAGTTAGAATTATTATATGACCCATAAATTCTGTTCCTAGTTATATATCCAAAAGAAATGAAAACACATGTTTATACATGAATGTTCATAGCAGCATAATTAACAGTAGCTAAAAAAGTGGAAAGAACCAAAATGTCTAACAACGCATAACTGGAAAAACAGAATGTGGTGCATCCATATGATGGAATATTATTCACCCACAAAAGGAATGCAGTACATTTCCATAATTTTAGGATTTCTACAACACAGAACATCATGCTAAATGAAAGGAGTCAGTCATGTAAGGCTGCATATGGCTTCATTGATAAGAAATGCTTAGAGTAGGCAAATCCATAGAGGCAGAAAGGAGATTAGTGATTCCTAAGGTCTGAAAATAGAGGAGAAAATAGGGTGTGATTGCTTAATGGGTCTGATTTTTCCTTTTGGGACAATGAAAATGTTCTGAAACCGGGGTGATGGTGATAATTGCACAACTTTATGAATGTACTAAAATTTACTAATGGTAAGTTTTATGTTATGAGTATTTCAGCAAGTATCAGTCAGGGTTCTCCAGAGAAACAGAACCAATTGGGTATACAGAGGGTGCCAAAAAGTGCATGTACATTTTAAGAGATGTTATCTGTGTATTACTTTTCAAAGTTGAATTGAAGTTAACATTACTGGTCAAGTGTACCTAGACATGGTAGGCACATCTATTTTTCCTGCCATTCATACACTTTTGGGGAATGATTGATATTGCTTACAACAAGATCTCTTAAAATATGTATACATTTTCTTTCAGTGTATCTGGTATATTGGATGGGAAGCAAATTCACACTTCCTTTGTCTTTTTGTTCTTTTGTTCTAAATAGGCTCTGAGTGGATTGGATTATGCTTGCTTGCATTGGACAGGGTGATCTCTATTTAGACACTAATCTCTTTTGAAAACACCATCACAGATACAACCATAAGTAATATTTCATAAGCAATCTGAACATCCCTCTGCCCAATGAAGTTTTCATCTACAAAAATTGCCATCTCATGCCACAATAAAGATGTTGAGATCCAAAGTAATGTTTTAAACAGAGTAGTTCAGGGACTTGACTGATTTTTATTTTTTTTTAAGATTCTTTTTTTTCTTTTTTTTTTTTTCGTAGTTTTTGGCCAGGGCCAAGTTTGAACCTGCCACCTCTTGTATATGGAGCTGGCACCCTACTCCTTGAGGGACAGGCACCACCCCTGATTTTTTTAAAAATAGTTCTGACTTATCTGTTGAGATGGAACTGATAGGTGGGTGGCAAGAACAGAGGCAGAGAAACCAATTAGAGGCTATTTAAATAATGCAATTGAGAGAAAGTTATGGCTTGGACTAAAATGGTAGTGGTGGAGGTGGCGAGAAGTGAATCAATACTGGTAATATCCAGAAAGTGAAGACAACAGGTTTTTTTTTTTTCTATCAAGATTGGATGCCAGAAAAATATAAGAGGCAATGATGACTTTAAGGTTTCTGACTTGACCAAGTACAAGAATGAACTTGCCTTTAGCGTATTTAAAAACAGAGATCAGGAGGTTTTTTTTTTTTTAGTATTTTTCTGGACATGTTAGCTTTAAAATTCTATTTAGACATCGAAATGTATGTGTGGATTGGACAAGGGTATGATAGGAGTCTTGAGCTTTGTGGAAGGCCTAGAAAGGAGACACTAATTTGCAAGTAGGCATGTAAAAGACATATCAAGCCATGAGACTTGTTGAGATTACAAGTGATGGTTCTCCTCGCTATTATAAATGGTTTATTTTCTCACATTGTGGAATCTCAATTCTTGCAGAGGAAATATGGTTTCTTTATGCTAAGGAGCCTTTAATTTTTAGGAAGATATGGTCTTCACCCTAGGTATACTTGTCTGTTAAGAAAAACAATTTCTATCCTGATGTGTTCTCAGCATGACAGAAAAGCGATTGTTTCCTTACTCTACAGATGTACCAATATGATTAGGGAGACATTGTCTGCTCATACTAAGTAGCCCCCACTCTGAAGAGAAAGACATTCTTCCTCACTAGAGAGCTTCCTCCAGTCAGATAAGGAAGGCATGGCCCCCATTCCAGGCTCCCTGGTGCTTAGGCCTGCTTCTCTGAGGACGGGGCTCAGAAAGCACTAGTATAGCCCAGGCAGAAGCCCCAGCTTCCGTTACCAATGAAGAAATCCATACATGTTACAGCCCAAAGCTGAATATCAAGTAATGTCCATGTCTGAGAAGAGCAATTAGAGTTCATTGAGTTGCTGGTAACACTGCAATTCTCAAGGCTAATTATCCTTAATTGGAGTTGTCTACTTTGATAATAAGCATTTAGTTTCCTTGCATTCAATTTAACAATGTTCCAGGCACTATGCTTGACACATCAGGGACTACCATACTCCAAGGAGCTAACTGTTTAGTCATGGGATAAGCCTGATACATAGATAACTCAAACTTAAGGAAGAAGATAATAAGTGTGGCAGAGAATTACATGCTAGAGTTAGAACAGCACAAGAGTGTAGAAAACTAATTCTGCCTTGCTAGGGGGAGTTGGATGGAACTTCATAGAAGAAGAAATATTTGTGCTAGAATTTAAGAGAATGAGCAAAATTTCCATTCCAGGCAGAAGAAACAGCGTAAGTAAGTCATTGGAGGTCTGTGTATCATTTATTTATTTCATTTATCCATTTGGCAAATATTCATTAAGCACCCTTCTAGGTGACTTGGATACAGCACTGAACAAAACAAATTCTGTGACTTCATGGAGCTTACGTTCTAGAGGCCTGAAAAAGATGATAAACAAATAAATATGTAATTTGTTAGATCGTAATAAATGCTTTCAAGGAAAATAAGGCACAATAAGCAGGAGGGATGGAGAAAGGGTTTTGCTATTTTATATGGGGAGGCCAGGGAACTCCTCTCTGCTAAGATGTCAATTGAGCAGAGATCTGAATGAAATGAGAGAGTGAGTCAAATGGATATCTAGTGGAAGAACATTTCAGGTGGAGAAAACAGCAAGTAGAAATACCCTGTGGCAAAAGTGTCCTTATTATTTGCTAGGATTACCAAGGCCTGGGTAATAAGAAGAATAAATTCACTGTTTACCAAGATGGAGAAACCTTGGAAAGGAGCAGATTTGGGATTTATGAAAGATCTGGAGTTTGGTTTAAAGTGTGTTAAGCTTAAGAAGCGTAGCTGTTCAATAGGAGGTTTGATATATGCATCTGTAGTTTAAAGGAGATGTTCAGTCTGGAGTCAAACACCAGAGAGCTGAAGACACATTGGTGAAATTTTACACCAGGATGAGATCACAAAGGAACAACTGCGAATAGCGACTGTAGGTCTAAGGACCAAGTTCTAAGGTGCCCCAATGTCAAGTGTTTTGATCAATGAGTAGAATCCAACAGAAAAGACTTGAAATAAATGGCGAGTGGAGGGTTTTCCCAAAATGAAGGCAAGAGGTAACTAGGCTCTGGCAGTAGGGATGTGCAAATAAGCTCAGAGTTTATTTAGCAAGGTGTCATGAGAGTAAAATCATTGGGATTGGGTGTGGAGAGTAGGGCAAGGGAAAAGGGTGGGCCAGGGAGAGAGAGGCCTCCTGGGCATTATGCTGGCTCAGACAACTTGGTGGATGGTGGAGCCATAAACTAATACAGGGGATATGAGCAGGGGAAGGAAGAATCTGCTTGAGTACAGAGAAGTAGGAGGAATCCAAGAAATATTGAGTTTACTTTGGGACATTTGAGTTTGAGAATCTTGTAAGGCATTCAAGAAGAGACTTCAGATTGACAGTTGTAAATGCAAGACCACTAGAACAATATAAAAGCTGATATTGTTTCTTTAGCCACTAACCACTGTGGATATAACACTCACTCTCATAATGTAGTATCCATTATTGAGTGGGAGCTGAAGGGGAGAGATACTTAGTAAGGGGAAGTTTTAAATTTCTGAATCTACTATGTCACTTATTGACTGAGAGACCTAGGTTTCCTCATTGGTAAATGGAGACAATATTAACTGGGGTTGTTTTGAGGATGAAATGAAATATTGCATAGAAAAAATCTTTAGAGAAGGGCTTACCAAATTTTGATTGTGTGAGACTTTTGAGCACCTCCCAGGGGCAGCAGGGAATGCCAGATGGGAAGCTGCAAGCCAGGCAAGGAATAACTAGGGCATGAATGGAGAACAGGAGTAAAAAGGACCTTTCTGAGTTCCTTGTTTTTTCCTAGACCCTAGATATTTGGGACATGACTTTTAGGAAAGGTTGCAAGAAGTTCCTTGTTTTTCCTAGACCCTAGATATTCAGGACATGGCCTTTAGGAAAATTTTGCAAGAAGGTCCCATCTCATCCATGTGTCTGGGCTGGCTTGTACATGCACAGCATGGAGCCACCTGGGACCCTTCTCTATCAGGAATGACTGCCTTTGGAATCTTGTGCCAATTTCTCCAAAATGAATGTGGACTTTGGGGACTAAATGGGTCTCAGAAGGGGAATAAGAGGTCAGAAACTAAAGGCTTGGGGGTGCGAGAAAGATGTGAACTGGGTCTGTCAGTGACTGGGCTGAGGGCAGCTGATACAGGAAAAGGGAGAGGATATAAAGGGATATAAAATCACAGTAATAAGTAGAGGAAGGGAGGAAAGATGGGAGGGAGGGAGGAGGAGGATGGGGAGAGAGAGGGAGAAGGAGAGAGAGAGAGAAAGAGAGAGAGAGAGAGAGAATGGGAGCAACTTAAAACATAATCAGAAGGCAATTTTCACTAGAGCAATACCTGTCAAAGCCTAGCAGAGGACCTGGCACTCAAAAGGTAAGTGGCGAGTAATGTTGAATGAATGTATGAATGAAACAGGAAGCAAACTGGTAGGAGAGAGAGTGTGACAGGAACAGAGAGTGGTATGAGTGGCAGAAGAGTGGATCTGTAACCGAAATCAATTCAACAAACATTATTGATCCCCTATCATGTGCCAGGTACTGAGAAAACAAGAGGCCAGATGCATAGCACCGAGTCACAAATAGCTTCAGGCTCTAACAAGCTACAACTGTGTAGAAAGCAGCATTGGAAAGTGGTCACTGTTCCCAATTTTCTGAATTGTGTGAGTGTCCCCCAGAATGTCCTTACTCTCCTGGCTTTGGGGGTGTTTTAGTGTTCCTGTCCCACTGTGCCTCTAACGCCAGGAAAACAAAAAAGCATATTTTAGTATCAGTTACTATCACATAAAATGAGAAAGAAAATCACTTGGAATGCCAAGTAGTATCACCTAATTTATGTATTTTGATGCTTAGCAGAATCTAAAACATAGACATAGTCATTCCCATTTTAGATATGGCAAACCTGAGACTCATAAGTAGAATGGCTTGTTTAAGATCACATAGTAGAAAAGCCAGGATTCAAATCAATTTCTCCTGTTTGCTGAACAGTGCTCTGTTCTCTCAGCCCTGGCTTCCATCATGAGTTCAGTACACATTCAGCCCCCACACCACCTTCTGAAGACAGGATAAATGAAAACACAGATATCTGAAGCCAGCATATGTTGAACAGAGGCACACGCTGCACAGGAGGAATCTTGGCTTTAGTATGGATATTACAACAGGGACACTAATATAAAAAGGCTCCCAGTGCAATTCATTCATTCTTCTTTCACTCATTTAGTGACTTAGATATTCATCTATGCTTCACACATAGACTGATCTCATGCTATGTATCGCAAACAGTTGGGAGTATGAATGAAGGTAATTCAGAAATGGTGAGTACCTCTCTGTCCATTCAGTGATGGGAAAACCAAGGATAACAATGATAATAGCTAACATTTACGGAGTGCTTACACTGTTCCAACTACTTCCCGTGGTTTAATATCTTTGATCCTCCAACATTACTTTGATTACTTCAAATCCCCATAGGAAATGTAGGAACTATATTTTCTCTACTTTATGTTTGGGGAATGGAGACCCAAAAGAGACTATATAACTTGCTAAGGTCTCACAGCTAGGTAAATGGCAGAGCTTAGATTTGAACCCAGGAATTCTGGCTCCAGAGTCCCCAAAGTGACAATTTCTGGCTGAGATTAGTACTATATTCTCCAACCTCTTCCCTCATCCTCATATTTCTTCTTCTCTAATCAAAGAAGACGTCCCTCTTTCTTTCTCTCTCTCTCTCCCCTTTTTGCATCATCCTTGTGCTTCTGTTTCTTCTGTTACCTTTGTCTGGGGTGCTCTCCACATTGCTTTACACCCCCATACAACTCTCCAAACTCTTACCATACTGAAAATGGCAACTCTGATGTTGCCAGCTCCTTCCTGAAGTTTCACATGAACTCACCCATCTCATGTGAAGTGAGCTTTTCCTCTTCTTCAGGAAGTCATGGGCCTTGTCTTATCTTTTGTAGTACTTCCTATAAACTGCTTATGTTTGTGTTTTTATATTGTTATTACTTGTACACTTATCTTTCCTCCCTCCACCTGCCCTGCACCAACTAGATTGCAACTTCTTTAAGAACAAGGACTGTGTCTGGAGTCCTCAAAGTGTTTGCTGTGGTGCTTAGGATTTATATAGGTGCCTGTTCATATAGAAGTAAGTTGTCTAATGCTTGGTTTCCCAGATGTACATGAGCTTCACATGGTAAGTCTTGGTCTATGAGTCTACATTATTTTGCCCCCATATCTGCTTCCCAAATACATTCTTTAGTTCTGTTGCAGGCCATAGATGATGGTGTGGAGCATGGGTGTGATGCTGCCAGAGGATACAAGGATGAACTTATTTTTATCTCGGAAGTCCTGTGAATGAGATTTCGATGGATTGTGAAATGACCTGAGGAAGGAAAGCAGTTTAATCAAATGTACTTACCTCAGTTGAAATCCCACGGTGTCATATTACTGAAATAGCCCATAATACTACCAGAGGGAGAAGGGATGTTTGTGCTGGGGGATATCTAGTGTCTTTATCATTTCATAAATATCTTGACATTAAAGAACAAATGTCATCTGAAATTCTCTGGTGGAGCTAGGATGAGGCAGGACATATATGCTGGTCTCTTTGGAAAACAATGGTAGGTAAAAGAGGGAGAATCACCTGCCATCTGATAGTTTTAAAAATAGAAGTGTGGGAGGTGAGAAACTTTCCTCCCAAACCACCAAGGAAAGAGAATATTTTTGCTTTAGAAATATTTTACTGCTTTAGAATATTACTGGGCATTATTTGAAGAAAGAAACTATTTGTCCAAGCTTGCCACCAAAAACTTTGCACTAGTCCAACGTAGACTTAAGGAATTATAGTTATATCTGATTATAGAATGCAGATGTAGAGGAAAAACTGCCTGTGAATTGAACTAATGAAAAACTGCACCTTGGTTATGTTCCAGAACTCTAAACCATGTCTGCTACAGCCTTTACTCTTTGAAGTAGATTAAATCAACCACCTATAGCCTACCTTCTGCCCTTGTCTGCCAGGTTCTTCTATCTTTGATGGAGGCAAATACTGATGTCTGAGCTTATCTCAGGTTCTGAAGAGTGAAGATTGTCGAGTAGAGACTAATCTCTTCAATTTCTTTGGATTACTTAAGGCTAGGTTATCTGGGGGGTCTGGCTTCCAAAGGAGAAATTAGAACATAATGGGGATTGTCAAGGAAAATATGTAGAGTCACTGGGAATGACTAAAGTTCTTCCTCTTCCTCTTCTATTCAATCCTCTGTAGCCTGCAGCCTCTCAAATTCCTGAATGCCCAGTTTACTTACTTTTTTGTAATAGCTTTTTTGTAATACCATGACAGATGTAGTACTTGTCAGAGAAGTTCTGGTTGTTTATAGTGGCCCTCTAGTGCCATGCAGAATAAGTTTAAACTTTATTTGAAATGACAACTTCTCAAACATTCAGCTTAGCTCCCACTGCCCCCTCATCACCTAGTACCCAGATCCAGTATCTCCCCGACAGGTCTACCAAATCTCTATCCTTCTTTCTAATCTATCCTGCATAAAATGTAACAGATAAATAATGGACCCCTTTTATCTCATCGCTGTCCTACTCCTGCACCGATACTGCCTTCCAGTTGTTTATTATCATTACCCCTTTTAAAAAGTCAGGTCTACTGAGGTATGATATACAATAAAATTTACCCCCCTTTTGGTGTGTAGTTCTGAGAGTCTGCAAACATATGGAATCACTTAACCAGCACCACACTGATATATGGATGTATTCATCATTCCATAAGTCTCCATGTGCTCCTTTGTACTCAATGCCCTCCATTCTTCCGCATCCCTCACAACCACTAATTTGATTTATTTACCTTTTCCGGAAAGTTATATAACTGGAATCATAAACTATGCAGCCTTTCATGTCTATCTTCTTTCACACAGCATAATGTTTTTGAGATTCATCCCTGTTGTGGTATGTATCAGTAGCATCTTCTTTTCATTACTAATATTTCTCCATTGTATAAATATACCACAATTTAGTCATCCATTCAATAGCTGATGGAAATTTGGGTTTATCCTGGGTTTTTTTTTTTTTAGCTTATTTTGAGTAAATCCACCATAATCATTTTCATACAGGTCTTTGTGGACATAAGAAACTATCAAACTATTTTCTAAGAGGCCATATACATTTGTTTTCCCAAAGGAAATGCATATAAGTTCCATCTGCTCTGTATCCTCATCAGGTATTGTCAGTTTATCTTTATTTTGTTTTTACCATTCTGGGAGATATATATTGTTATTTTATTGTAGTTTTAATATGAATTTCTCTAAAGAAAAATTATACTGGACATCTTTCTTGAAGGGTCTGTTTGAAATTTTCAGTTTTTCATTGAGTTGTTTGTTTTATCATTATTGAGCTGTGAAAGTTACTTATGTATTCTGGATACAAGTCCTTTATCAGACATTGTTCTGAAAGTATTTCTCTCTGCCTGTGGCTTGCCTGTTTATTTCTTTAACAGTGTTATTTGAATAACAGGAGTTTTGAATGCTGATGAAGACAAATTTATCATTTTTTGTTATTGTTTGTGCTTTTTGTGTCCTTTCTAAGAATTTTTTACCTAACCCACATCACATTGAGTTTTCCCAGAGATTTTATAGGTTTTGGTTTTACATTTATAACTGTAATCCATTTGGAATTAATTTAAAAGTATGGTACACAGTATAATTTAAAGTTCATTTTTATGAATGCGGTGGTCTATTTTTTCAGTTATTTTGTGTCAAAGATACATGTAGTATCCTTTCTCAATTAAATACTTTATCGTCTTTGTAGAAAATTGATCATGTATTTTTTGGATTCTTTTTAGAGTCTATTTTGTTCCATTGATCTATATATTTACCCTTTGGCCAATGTCACACTTTCTTGATTATTGTAGCTTAATAGAAAGTCTTGGAAGCAGGTAATAGAAGTCTTTCAATGTTATTCTTTTTCAAAATTATTTTTGCTATTTTAGCCCTTATGGCTCAATATAAAACAGAGCCTTTAAGGATTGAAGCCTATTATATAAGATCTATTTAGAAAAAGGGTGATTATCTCACTGCTTCTCCATTTAACAGCCCTGTTTGGCCTGTTCTTAAACTTGGAAAGGTTGGAGGGCATCTTATGATGAATTATCTCAGTTTTAATTCTTGGTCCCAGCCTCTATAGCTCCTGCATTCATTTTATTTTGCTGACGTAAAAAATTACTATGAACTCACAGGCTTAAAACAACCCAATTCTATTATCTTATAACTCTGTAGGTCAAACATCTGACTCATATCTCTCTGGGCTAAAATCAAAGTGTTGGCAAGACTGTGTCTCTTTCTAGGGAGAATTTGTTTTCCTTCCCAGCATCTAGAAGATGCCTCCATTACGTGGCTCATGATCCCATTCCATCTTTAAATCTATTAATAGTCAATTGAATCTTTCTTATGTCACATCACTCAGACACTCTCTTTTTTCTGTCTGTATCTTGTACTCCTTGGCTTCCCTCTTCTGCTTTTAAGGGCTTTGTATTTTCATTTGGGTTCACTGGGTTATCCAGAATAATCTCCTCTTTATTTTTTTTATTGTTTTATTGAGGGTACTCAAAACCATGTTACACTGGTTGCATTTGTTGGGTAAAGTCCCTCTTACAATTGTGTTTTGCCCCCAAAAGGTGTGGCACACACCAAGACCCCAAGACCCCACCCCCCTCACTCCTTCCCTCTCTCTGCTTTCCCCTTCCCTCACCCCCACCATGTCAATAATTGTCAGTAATTGTCCTCATATCAAACTTGAG
>CAUYON010153117.1:0-12710 GCA_963573935.1 Arctocebus calabarensis | reverse complement strand
TACGGTGCATCTTAGCAGGGTACTGGTGAAACTTATTAAATGTAGAGTATCAATGTCTTTATATAGTGATCAAGAAAATGCCATGAAGGCTATCTGTAACAGTACGATCAAAACATTTCTGAATGTATATGAATCGTGCCCGATGATTGCACCAATGTACAGAATTATGATTCAATACAATTATAATAAAAAAAATAACAGAATCATTCAGCAAATTAATGAAACAAAATGTTGGTCAAGCAGTTGGGTCACTTGAGCTCAGTTGTTCAAGATCAGCCTGAGCAGAAGCAAGACCCTTATCTCCAACAAAAATAGAAAAGCCAGGCAAGAGCATGGCAGTCACCTGTAGTCCCAGCTACTTTGGAGGGTGAGGCCAGAGGATCACTTGAACCCAGCAGTTTGAGGTTTCTGTGAGCTAAGATCATGCCACAGTACTCTACCCAGGATGATGGAATGAGATTCTGTCTAATAAGAAAAGAAGATAAATAGAATTGATCTAGTTCTTTTTAGATTAACCAAGAAGAGAAGAGAAAGGACCCAAATAAACTCAATTAGAAATGAAAAAGAAGACATTACAGGACATATTACAATACATACCACAAAATACAAAATGTCTGAATACTATGAAAATCTTTATGCACATAAATTCAGAAACATAGACGGAATGTACAAATTTCTAGAAATACACAACCTCTCAAGACTCAATCAGAAATAAATAGAACTCCTAAACACCAACATCAAGCAACAAGATTGAAGCAATAGTTATATATTTTAAAAAGCTCCTTCTTATGTTTACAAGGATGGAGCTGGAACATATTCTTTTTAGTAAAGTATGTCAAGAATGGAAGGAGAAGTACCCAATGTACTCAGCTCTAGTATGAAACCAATATATAAACACCCACACTTCCATATGAAAGCTATAGCTCAAATACAACTCAAAATGAAGGGGAATGAGGAGGAAGAGAGGTGGGGAAAAGGGAGGACAGGTGGAGGGAAGGAAACTAGTTGGACCACACCTATGGCACACTTTACAAGGGTATATGTTAAATCTACTTAGTGTAGAGTATAAATGTCTTAACACAATAATTAAGAAAGTGAGGTGAAGGCTATGTTAACAAGTTTAATATAAGTATTTCAAGTTGTATATAAAATCAGCACATTCTACCCCATAAATGCATTAATGTACAAAGCCATTATTTAATAAAAATAAAAAATAAAAAAAGCTCCAGACCAAATGGATTCATAGTCAAATTTTTTCAGACCTCATCATTTTCATTCGTACTCCCGAATTAGTTTGTGATGCATTTCATAATGTTAAAAGTCTTTCACAACTCTTGTTTACGTGATGATTTTTTTTTTTACACTTTTTATCTGGGGTTGGGTTTGAACCCTCTAACTCCAGCATATGGGCCTGGCATTGTACTCCTTTTAGCCACAGGTGCTGCTCTACTTGATGATTTTTATCCTTTCCCCCAATCACTTGCCTAAAGATACCACTAGCCACCATAAAACTTACATGTTAAGAACCAGCTTGGAAATTTTTTTTCCTCTTGGGACAGTTCTGATAGTATTACTTTAAAATGTTTATGAATACTGTGGGTCAAAGTACAGAATGAAGGTAGAAGGGACATAGTGAATTACATAATAAACATCCATACTGAACTCAGGATAAGGAGGTAGAGTGATCTTGAGAGTATGCTTTTCTTTTAACATAAAATGAACAGAAGAAGGCAGACATTTTATAGTTCCTAAGTATAAATGAGAGCTCAGGGAATGAAATGGAGGAACAAAGCGAATGAGAGAGAGAAAATTGCCAGTGAATTGCTATAATTGATATCTTAGTCTTTTTAAACTTTTGTGTGCTTGGAGTGTCAGTCCTGAATTCTTGTTTTTTTTTTTTTTTGAAACTTTATTCAAATTAATATGAGGGGACAACATTTAGGTTACAATGTTCTCACTTTCAGAGTAAATTTCCGTTTTTAGAAAAGCCCCTCACCCAGGGGATGTGTTATAGACCCTCCTAATGTGCACATTAGGTGAGATCCCACCTCATGCCCTCCTTCCTTCTGCCATATGTCCTCCCCCCACCCCTCCCAATTCCCTCTTCCCTAGAACTGGACTGTAAGAGTGTTTTATTGTTTTATGAATATGTAATTGCTTATATATGGATTTCATATTAGTATGGGGTACATTGGATATTTATTTTTCCATTCTTGTGTTACTTTACTAAGAAGAATGGATTTCAACTCCATCTAGGTAAATGCAAAAGATGTAAAGTATTCATCTTTTTAATGGTTGAATAGTATTCCATAGTATACATATACTATGGTTTGTTGATCCATCCATGGGTTGATGGGCACTTAGGTTTCTTCCACATCAGTCCTGAATTCTTCTTTTCACTGAATCCTTAGGCAAGCACATCAACTTTGCTCAGTTTTAAAATACCATCTAATCTCATCTTCTTGTTGATGACCTTCCGTTTATCCTGTCTATGAGGTACTTCATCACTAAAAGTGTTTGCCTAGGTACCTCACATTTAATTTCCAATGGATAATTTCTGACCCCTAATGCCCTTTCCAATCTCCTCCCTTTTTAAATCTCAAAGTCCATTATAACTCTCTGTATGGCCATATACATAGAGTATTTTTTTCCCATTGGTGAGTTACTGCATAAGATATAATGGCTTCTAGTTTCTTTTAAGTTGCTGTAGAAGGCATGTTATTTCTTTGTATGTTTGAGTAATATTCCTTGGTATATATATACAACCTTATATTTTCTTTAGCCACTGTTCACTTTCTGTGCACTTAACTTAATTCCATGTTTTTGCAATTATGAATTGTGCTGTGATAAACAAATGAGCATGTAACTTTTTGATACAAGGATTTTGTTGATATAAAGATATTTTTCAATTTGCCTCATCAATTTTCTTTATTAATGTTTTGTAGTTTTCTTTGTGGAGATCTTTCACCACCTTACTTAAGAATAATTGTAGGTATCAAATGGTATAAACAAGTGTTTCCAGCAACAAGGCTGAAGTGGAAATGTTCAGACCAGGTTTATTGAAAGGGGGAGGGTGACCAGACTGGACAGTGCAAAGGTGGCATCTGCCCATGGGGGACAGTTAGAGACTCCTTTTAAATAGGGCCATAAGGTGTGGGAACATTCCGCAACTTGCTTGGAAAATTAGGGTCTTTTGACAGAAACTTCTTAGGGGTGGGCTAGCCATCTCCTTTGTGTCTTTGTCTTAGGAGGAGCAGAGGAGGAGGAAAGGGTTTGTGTGTGGCTGCATTAGGCTCCCCGACATTCCTAACTCTTTTAAAAAGGAGTGATGGAGATGATGGTCTGTCTTCCAAAACTACTTTTGGCTGGATAGGGTCATAGTTGTCCTCAGTGAGATGAGTTCAGTGTTAGTATGGCTGTGTAGGTTTGGGGTATAATAGAGAGGGTGTAGGAAATAGTAGTAATTGGGTTGCAACAGCGGCACACATTTTTCACCCTGTCTTGAATAAATGAGGACAATAATTGGATGACACAAGGGGCAAAGGTTAATAACAGGAGGACTGAAGCAAAGGTGCCCAAGAGAGGTAATAGCCAGTGTCCCCTATGAGCTGTCATAAGAAGATCTCATTTTGTGATTGCAGATGGGTATATTGTTCTTGGAGCCAGATGATATTCTCTCAGAACATATCAGATTTCTTGCTGTGGAAACAGCATGCATCCTGGAAGGCAGTTCAAAGGTCTCATTCCCTGGCAGAAAGTAGATCCAAGCCCTTATGATTTTGGAGAACTACTGTCATGACAGAGTCCACCTGGTCTTGGATGAGTTGCAACTGATCAGAGACTTCCTAAGGCTTTTGGCTAGCTCAGTGTATATTAGTCAGAACTGGTGGGTAGCAATCCCTAGGCTAACAGTCCTGGTGGAAACTCCTGCCATTATGCCTAGCCCTATTAGGAGAGGGATTAATTAGATGGCATGCTTAGTTCTAAGTAATGAGTGAAGGGGAACTAGAATCTGTTCATTTATCAGGAAGAGGGATATATCAGGAGAAGTCAGGACAAGAAGAGTGCAGGTGCCCTTCCAGTTTGTTGGAAGGCATAGTTAGGTATAGGCTCTGCATAGGAAAAAATACACTGATGTAATCAATGCAAGCGGAAAAAACTGAAGGAAAGGAGTGGTTCTTGAGTTTCAGCCCCCCCCCCCCGAAAAAGGGGGGCTTCAGTATCCTAAATGGAAAGGGTTCCTTATAAAGTCACTCCAGTGATAGGTTGTATAGGTGGTGGTGGTGGAGTAATAAAGTGTGGCTCAGGGAAGAGGTAAAGAAACCACAGTGGGAATGGTGGCGAATGAGAAAATACAACACACAGATCACACAAGAGATAAAAGTAATGCGGCCGGTAGGTCTGGTAGAGTTGATGGCTAAAGCCAGCACTGAACTATGTGAACAGCTTTATTTATATAGTACTTAAACCAGGTTGCCATACTAACAATGTTGCAAATGAGCAGGAAAAGTGAGTGGGAATATTTTTATCTCATAAGGTTGAGGGGAAGTAATAAGTACATGGGGTAAACATTGACTTAGGGAGAGAAGGCTATGTGTTTGTTGGCAACAGATAGGAAAGTATACAGAAGCTACGCGACAACTGGCAGAGGGAGCAAGGATAAAGAACTATTGTTTTAGGAAGGGAGGAGAAGGAGTTTGGGGGTTGTTCCTTGAAGGTTGTGGAGGTCTTGCCACCTCACAATCTGCACTCCACACCTTACCTTGGTAGGGACAGCCCCTTTGGTGAACTCGGGTAAGTTTTTAAGATAATTTTGTCTCCGGTTTTAAGTGAGGATGTTACTTCCCCCCAGGCAGATTGAGGCAAAGTGAGGTCAACATGTTGCAGGGAAATATTTCATAAAGTGTTAAGAGTTGGGAGATAGTCCCAAGCAGTGAGCAAGGTGGTGGCAAGTTTCCTAAGAGAAAAGGGCAGTCATGCTTCAGTTCAAAAGGGTTTAGAAAGGAAGGTTTTCTGGGTAGGGCTCTTGAGTAAGATAGAGCTAGGGGGAGAAGTTGGGTCCAAGGGAGGTGAAGTTCAGCCATAAGTTTATCTGGGTATAATTTTAGGAGATAGTTAGCTTTCTCCACCTTTTGGGAGGACTGAGGGTAATAGAGAATGTGAAGATTCCAAGCAATGCCTAAGGCATTAGACATCCCATGGGTAATTTGAGATGTGAAAGTGGGCCTATTGTTTGATTGAAAAGGTGTGCATGCAGAAGTAGGTAATAATTTCTGTCAGTAAGATCTGGACTATGTCTTGAGCCTTCTCTAAAGTGAGAGGGAAGGCTTCGATCCACCCTGAAAAGTTCTTTACAAGAGTGAGAAGGATTTTCAAACTACCCGGCTCAATTGATGACTCTCATCTTAACCCTTTAAATAATGAGTCACATACCCAGCTAAGGTAGTATTGGAAGTATTATATACTCTTCAAATCAGTTGTTAATGAACAAAAATAAACTATTTCATTGACTAAAAGTAGTTTAACAATCTAGTTAAGGTAAATCGTTTTCACACATTCCTGGATAGCAAAGCTCTTTGTATTACTTCATTTTTCTATTATAGATCTAATAACACAATACTGACAGCAATTATTTCTGATTCTCAATGCATCTGTCTTTCTCTCTGATTACTCTTCTCCCTTTCTTCTTCACGTAGGCTTTTGCCATAGTGTGGCCTACTGAGTTTCATCATCCTCAATGCCCTGGCTTATGAGATTAAACCTGAATTAATGGTTTATTGGTATAATAAGATAAAAAATATTAGCAATATCAAAATGTTGCTAGTGTTATGTATCCGAGTTGCATCATTGCACTAAAAAGTTATGTATAAAATATCAATCTTCTTTCTTAACCAGAAATAAATTCAACTCTATTATTTTAATGAGAAACAGGGTTCTACATGAGAATAGTATTTAATTTTCTTGTTGTGATAGTGCCTAATTAGAATTATATACATTAAAAATTTTATTCATTATCATTACTTAGTAGTACAGGTATAATACTGGGTATCCAAAATGGGAAATTATAGTTAAATGTATCTTTGTTTACAAAATATCAATTACAAAATTTTACAAAATATTTACAAAATATTCTTTGCCTTAGCCACCTCTTTGTAAAATTTGTTAATAGATACTTTATAAATACAGAAGATATAGCTAAAATTTTCCATTTTCCATATACAGAGACCTTATGGGTTACTTTTAGGATACCATTCATAAACATTTGTCAGTTTCTAAGGGAGAAAAAGGACATTTCTTAGTGTTGTATGCTTTTATTATCTATCTTTAATCTTTCATTTATTATACTTTATAATTGTTGTTGTTGTTTATAACACTATAGACCAGGAACACATTTGTCCTCTGGGCACACTTTTTGCTTTTCAATTGCTCCTTTCAGGCTAGTAAAGACTTGGCCAATTTTAAGAACACTTAAGTAATGTTCTACCTTCGATTTGAAAGTTTTCTTTATTCATCCCTTCTTGCCAGAAATAAATTATGTGCATACTGAAAAGCCAGGTGGTTATCATGTATATTTTCAACTGTCTGACAGTAACCAACATGGTCTTTGCTGAAAAGAAAGAGTAAATTGAAGACCCATTACATCTCCTCCAAAATTGCATAAGTTATTTTTAGTTAGTAATTTCAGAATGATATCTTAACAAGTGATATTAGTCACTGAAATAATAACTGATGCATAAATATGAACCTGAAATTCAGAGTACATATAAAGAAATATATTGTTATCATTAATCTTTAGATGGAGATTTGGATTTGTACCACATGTATTAATGACATAGTGACCTATGAATTCTTCACAAGGGTTAGTGTGAAATGATAGTTGCAATAAACAGTATTTTAAGTTTTTCTTCTAGCAAGAAACAGGTATCATGCACATGTGTGTAGATCTTTTCCCAGTAACAAGATATACTGTGAGATATGTTTTGAGATGTTGGAAAAAAAATAAGAAGTTAAAAAATAAGAAGTTAAGATGACTTCATATTGAGCCTTAGAGTCAAAGCATTCTATAATTGGCATACTCTTATTTGACAAAGTGAATGTTACTTTCTTGGCATTATTATTATTAATATTGCTTAATATTTTGATGCAGTAATCATCTGTTTTCCTTTCTGAATGTATTTATCTTCGTTCATTCTTTACATAGTTTTTGTTTCTAGTCCTTATGTTAAACATTGTTATTGTTAATACATTTTAAGCCTTTTAAATTCTGTGAAGGCAAAAAGTGGAAACCTAATTAACACATGTATATGTAAAAATAAAAAAATATTTAAAAATAAATAAATAAATAAAAAGATATACTGTGGAATCATGGCAAGTACAAATTCAAAGTACAAAAAGGTCCTCACCTTATAGATGTTCTCAACATATAATATTATTGTGGATCTCAGCTTCTCTAAAATTACTCAAGTGAAGCTGCAGAGTTGAAACCTATTCTGATTCTCTTTAAGAACTCTTTTTCTTGTGAATCCTATTCATAATTTTTCTGTAATATATGAGAAATATATTTAGTGAACATATGTGTAATATACTTAATTAGAATAACATATTATGTTATTTTATTGTGAAATGCACTGAAAATGGGTTTTAGAGTGCAAGTGATGCCTATGGAATATTTGTTTGTTTTATAGGCTGATTATTATGTGAATATCTAAATAGAGTCATAGAATTTTTCTATATATCTATAAGCCAAGTTAGATTTGAAGTGATCATTCTGAAGAGTACTGCTTTCTGATATCTTGACTATATTTTTTTCTTCAATAGCTTTCAAATAATTTTTTTAAAGCAAAAACAAAATGCATCATTCTTCCCACTTTCCTTAACTTTCACGAATGAACAAATTGGTTCCTTAGTAAGTGTAGCACAATCTACCTGTGTCGGGTTGGAAATATTTTACTTTTTGTGTTTTACCTTTTGAGACATATATAGGGATCAGTGATTCTATTAATTAATTTTCAAATATTATTAATCTATACAGAAAAGATAGAATGTGGACTGTTCATCAACTTCATATTAGTATAATTTTATTTATTTACTCACAAAACTATGTAAAAACAATCATCTACTATGATTTTAAATATGGAGCAGTGAATATCTCCAAACATACGTATCTCCACAAGTAAACTTTAAGTTAAAAGCTTTTCAGCAACAAAATGAAAAGGATCCTGACTTCTCTTTAACAAAGAATACTAAACATAGTATCCTTCTTGTATGATCATGTTTGCAAGAATAGGGAACCGTGTAACTGTAAAATCGTATATACACAGATAATCAAGATCTGTGCTGTATTAAATTGTCCTGGCCTGGATAATATTGGAAATTATTCCCCATGGTTTCTCTCTTTTCCAGTACCACATATGCCTTTGTTACCAGTTGTCTGTGAGTATTTTTCTTTTCTTTAGTCTTTTTCACTCACTGTGTTTCAAAAGTGTTAATTTTTCACTATTCATATTTTCCAGGGTTATTGAACCAAATGGGAGACCTCTGACATGATAGGTTCAGTTCAGTGTTCTATAACTTTAAAAAACCATAATAACTAATTAACTTTCTTAATTTTTTCTAGTAACATGTGTAAGGATTTACTTTACAATTTAGAACAAAATTTTGACCTGAAATAAATGGTGTTATTTGCAGATTTAATGTTATGGATATCCTTACTGTCAGACAATCTGCATAAAACCTAGGTAATAAGTAAAATCTTTGTTTTTGCAGTAACTTTTAACAAATGTTGTACTTTGAACATTATTTTTAAAGTTAAGGCCATATTTGCTTAGAAAAAGTTAAATGATGTATTGCTAGTGAACTATAACACAAATTAATTGTGCCTAAAACTAGTGCTTACTATAGATAAACACATGAAGTTTCTATTTTACATTTATTTTATTAGTATTTAAGTGGATTAATTTAATGCAACACATGTAGAAAATGGAATCTATTAAAAGGAAAAGCAAGATATTTTCATAGAGAACTAATTTAAATCACTTTTTAAAAAACCATAGGTGCCTTGATGCTTTACAAGGAGAGAATTAAGCAAATCTCTAAAGTCACTTAAAAATTCACCTTTTTCACAAAACATTAAAATGGGAATACTTTTGTCTGCTATGGGTATTGTCAAATGTTGGCATTATTACCCTGCATCAATTCAAAAAATGGGGAGATGTACAGGGGGATAGACTGACATGACCCAAAATTGATACATTGAGATGGGATTTTTGATCAGCATACATGTACTTCAAATACTTGCAGGTATCAGAGTGTTGTTGAAACATTAGGTAGAGGGAGAATGAAAGTAATTTCCTCCATTCTCATTTTGGTAAAGACCAAGATTTTACTTTAGTGAAGTAGTTTTTCAATGTCGATCGCAAGGCCCAAGTTAGCTCCATGAAACTGTCTATGTGGTCGGCAGAACAGCTGCATAAATACCATCTGGGATCTTGGTTTAAATGCAGAACATCAGGCCCCACCTACCAGATCTACCTACAAAATGCATAGCTGACTTTTGAGAAGCTCTCCAAGGTACTCCTATATACTCTTAAGTTTTAGAAACATTGTTCTAGCATATTACTGTCATGAAATACTGGTATTTTTTGTATAGTAGTAATTATAATTCTAGGACATGGGAGGGATTTATGTAGTTGCAGTTATCATTAGTATTTCTTGAAAAAAATATATGTTTTCCATTCTTGAGATACTTTGCTAAGAAGAATATGTTCCAGGAGGGGTGGGGGGAGGATGGGTAGAGGGAGGGCAATTAGTGGGAACACACCTACGGTGAAGCCCGGATTTGAAGTCGCATTTTACCAGCAGATCAAGAAGGAATCTAAAGACATTTCAATTTTAAAAATAGGAAATATGGAGAAATGATTATCATATGATTATGTGGATATGAAAGACTATTTGGTAGAATTTTGATATAAAATTTTATATTACTATATCAGGCTGAAAAACCTGAGTAAAAATTATAGGCAAGGTCAATGTAAGAAGACGTACAACACTTAATCTAATCAAGCTCCCCGTAATTTCTAATCAAGCTTCCCTTTTTTTTTTTAAGGTTACAGGAAATAGTGAAGATAGAGAAATGAATTATACACCACAACAAAACAAATGGCCAAACCCGGGAAATAAAAGTTTCTGTGGCTCAAATGACCCACTGTACTACATATCCAACAAATCCATGAGAAAGGGGAAAAAGAGAAAACCAGAAAAGGGAACACTGATTAAGAGAAATAATCAGAAAGAATACACTCTGTGATTCAAACAAACCATCTAGGTAGCAATTTAGTAAATTCATATGTGACTAGATATGCATGATATTAAGAAGATGATATTTTAGCTTAATAATGGCATGATAGCTTTTTTAAAAATTCCTTAGCAGTTAAAGGTGAACATATGAGTTAAATTCTAGGATGCCTGGGATTGCCATTGTAAAGTATATCCAACAAAAATAAAACATAAAGGGGAACAAAAATATGAAACAGATTTGCAAAATGATGATAAGTTTTAAGGCTGGTTTATGGGCTCAGGAGTTCAAGAGAAGCCTGAGAGAGAGTGAAACCCTGTCTCTGCTAAAAATGTAGGTGCCCTATCGATGCCTCTTCCAGGGAAGGATTTTACCCACTTGATTCAGTAAATAGTAATTCAGTCAATTAATTATCCAATTTTGTGTGTTTTTAAGACTTCATTTAAAATATCTAAGTAAAAAACACTAAGCAAACTTTTTATTAAACACTCTAAAGACAAAATAAAAGATATTTTCAAGGGAAAAAGAAAATAATTTGGCTCTCTCTAAATGGTGAGCTAGGGCGGCGCCTGTGGCTCATTGAGTAGTTTGCCAGCTCCATATACTGAAGGTGGCGGATTCAAACCCAGCCCCGGCCGAACTGGAAAACAGAAAAATAGCTGGGTGCTGTGGTGGCTGCCTGTGGTCCCAGCTACTCAGGAGGCTGAGGCAAGAGAATCGCCTAAGCCCAGGAGTTGGAGGTTGCTGTGAGCTGTGTGACACCACAGCAGTCTACCAATGGCAATAAAGTGAGACTCTGTCTCTACAAAAAAAAATAATAATAATAAATAAGTAAATAAATGATGAGATAAATTATTGTGCATTATGACTTTCTTCTTTGTATTTTTTGCACTTTTCAAAATTTCTTTTCTTTTTTTAATTGTTGGAGACTCATTGAGGGTACAAGGAACCAGGTTACAATGATTGCATTTGTTAGATAAAGTCCCTCTTACAATTGTGTCCTGCCCCCAAAAGGTGTGTCACACACCAAGACCCCACCCCATCCCTCCTTTCCTCTCCCTGCTCTTCCTTTCCCCCACCCCCTTCTCTCTCTCTGCTCTTCCTTTCCCCCACCCCCACCATGTCATCAATTTATAAATTGTCACTAATTGTCCTCATATCAAAATTGAGTACATAGGATTTGTGCTTCTCCATTCTTATGATGCTTTACTAAGAATAATGTGTTCCACTTCCATCCGGGATTAAGGCTATAAAGCCTCCATTTTTTTAATGGCTGAATAATATTCCATGGTGTACATATACCACCACTTGTTAATCCATTCCTGAGTTTGGGGGAGCATTTAGACTGTTTCCACATTTTGGCAATTGTAAATTGAGCTGCAAATAAACAGTCTAGTACAAGTGATAAAAGGATTTTTTTCCTTCTGGGTAGATGTCCAGTAATGGGATTGCAGGATCAAATGGGAGGTCTAGCTTGAGTTCTTTGAGGGTTCTCCGCACTTCCTTCCAAAAAAGGTTGTATTATTTTGCAGTCCCACCAGGAGTGTTAAAGTGTTCCCTTCTCTCCACATCCATGCCAGCATCTGCAGTTTTGAGATTTTGTAATGTGGGCCATTCTCACTGGAGTTAGATGGTATATCAGGGTGGTTTTGATTTGCATTTCTCTAATAATTAGGGATGATGAGCATTTTTTCACATGTTTGTTAGCCATTCATCTGTCTTCTTTAGAAAAGGTTCTATTCATATCTTTTGCCCATTGATATATGGAATTGTTGGCTTTTTTCATGTTTCATGGCTTTTCTTCTCTATAAATACTAGTTATTAAGCTTTTGTCTGATTCAAAATGTGCAAATATCCTTTCCCATTGTGTAGATTGTCTATTTGCTTTGGTGGTTGTCTCCTTAGCTGTACAGAACCTTTTTGATTTAATTAAGACCCATTTGTTTATTTTTGTTGTTGTTGCAATTGCCAAGGCAGTCTTCTTCATAAAGTCTTTCCCCAGGCCAATATCTTCCAGTGTTTTTCCTATGCTTTCTTTGAGGACTTTTACTGTTTCATGCCTTAAATTTAAGTCCTTTATCCACTTGAATCAAATTTTGTGAGTGGAGAAAGGGTGGGTCCAGTTTTAGTCTTTTAGATGTGGATATCCAGTTCTCCCAGCACCATTTATTGAAGAGGGAGTCTTGTCCCAAGGTATGTTCTTGTTTGGTTTATGGAAGATTAGGTGGTTGTAAGATGTTCGTTTCATTTCCTGGTTTTCTATTCAATTCCAAATGTCTATATCTCTGTTTTTGTGCCAGTACCATGCTGTCTTCAGCACTATGGCTTTGTAGTACAGCCTAAAATCTGGTACGGTGATGTCCCCAGCTTTGTTTTTATTACTAAGAACTGCCTTAGCTATATAGGTTTTTTTTTT
>CAUYON010153116.1:0-12522 GCA_963573935.1 Arctocebus calabarensis | reverse complement strand
GCCTCTGCCTCCCAAGTAGCTGGGACTACAGGCGCCTGCCACAACGCCCGGCCATTTTTTGGTTGCAGCCGTCATTGTTGTTTGGCGGGTCCTGGGGCTGGATTCGAACCCGCCAGCTCAGGTGTACATGGCTGGTGCCTTAGCCCGTTGAGCCACAGGCGCCAAGCCTCTTCATTCATTCTTTACAAAGTTTTTGTTTCTAGCCCTTATCTTAAACATTGTTATTATTATTACATTTTAAGCCTTTTTAATTCTGTGAAGGCAAAAAGTAAAAACCTAATATGTAAAAATATGTATATGTAAAAATAAAAAAAAAATAATAGTATCAAGCCCTGTTCAATAAATACTTACTGAATAACGTAGGGTTAGTAAACTACAGCTTGCAAGCCAAATCTGTTTTTGTAAATAAAGATTTATTGGAACACAAACATACTAAGTTACATGTTGTGTATGGCTGCTTCTGTGCTATAAGGATAGTACTGCATAGTTGGAATACAGACTTTATAAACCTACAATATGTATCTGGCCCTTTATGAGAAAGGGAATGAATGAAAGATCCCTGGAATGAATAAAGCAGCAAAAGATGTGCTGAATTTATCAACTGGTATGATAGTACTGGGAGAAGAAATCATGACAAAGTTTTAGACTTATTAAAGACATACAAAAATCATTCATAAATTTAGAGAATTAGTAGTGAAATTAATTTTAATCCCATTTGTATTACTTTTCTGTCTCTTTTAATACTTTCTTTTAGAAGAAAAAAATAGTGATTTTGAAGAGGAATTTTCAAAAGGCTATTATTTTATAAACTCAAATTAGACTTTTCTACAGAAAACGTAAGATTATTCTTTCCCTTACAAATTTTTTTTTTTTTTTTTTGAGACAGAGCCTAAAGCTGTCACCCTGGGTAGAGTGCCGGGCTTTGTGGTGGGCACAGGTGCCCACCACAACGCCCAGCTATTTATTGGTTGCAGCCGTCATTGTTGTTTGGCGGGCCCAGGCTGGATTCCAACCCGCCAGCTCATGTGTACGTGGCTGGCGCCTTAACCGCTTTAGCCACAGGCGCCGAGCCTTCCCTTATAAATGTTAAGAATTTTTATGCAATTTTAAATGACACACTAATAACCCATAATATTAAGGAGCTGATTTCCTTAAATTTTAGATCTGTTCTGGCTTAAAAATATGCTTTACCATGGTAGCTCATGCCTGTAATCCTAGCACTCTGGGAGGCTGAGGCGGGTTGATTGCCTGAGCCCACAGGTTCGAGACCAGAGCGAGATCTCATCTCTAAAAATAGCTGGGCGTTGTGAAGGGCACCAGTTACTTGGGATTCTGAGACAAGAGAATCCCTTGAGCCCAAGAGTTTGAGGTTGCTGTGAGCTGCAATGCCACAACACTCCACTGAGTGTGACAAAGACTCTGCCTTAAAAATAATAATAATAATAATAATAATAATAAGCTTTACCGAATGTATCCTGGTTCCTTTTTTCCTTCTACTACTTCTTTGTCAACCTCCACACAAACGATATCAGAATTAGGGACTTCAAACATTGGTTCTAGTAACAGCTTTTCCTAAAGAGATAAAAAGTAATCAATCACATGAAAAACAGGTTACAAACAAAATTCTATAAGTCACCAATTGAATCCATTCACTCAAGAAGTATTATCTGAGTCTCTACTATACACTAGGAACTGAATGTTGAAGTCAATGTAAAAACTTTTTTTTCTCTTTGAGATGAGGTCTTGCTATATTACCCAAGCTGATCTCAAACACCTGGGCTCAAGTGTTCCTCCTGCTTCAGCCTCCTGAGAAGCTGGAATTATAGGAGTAAACTATTGCACCCACCTAGTATTCTACATAGTAAAACAATTTTAACTAAATTCAGAGAAGTGGGCGGTGCCTGTGGCTCAGTGGGTAGGGCATTGGCCCCATATACCAAGGTTGGCGGGTTCGAACCCAGCCCGGGCCAAACAGAAACAACAACAAAAAATAGCTGGGCTCTGTGGTGGGCACCTGTAGTCCCAGCTACTTGGGAGATTGAGGCAAGAGAATTGCCTAAGCCCGGAGTTGGAGTTTGCTTTAAGCTGTGTGACGCCATGGCATTCTACCAAGGGTGATAAAGTGAGATTCTGTCTCTTAAAAAATAAATAAATAAATAAATTGAGAGAAGTCTTTCTATGAGGGGTGGCTATTGTCAGTAGTGGTGTCTTTTTTGTCAACATGTACATACAAAAACACTGTATTTTCAGACTCGAATGTTACTCAGAAGAACTTTAGGATAAAATATAGTACCTGCAATCTACTTCATGATAAACTGCGGTCAGTATTTGTACAAGTGTTTCTCATCTAAGCTAGGCAAAGGAACTATCACAGGCAACAAACAAACAAGAATGGGAACTTTAACAGGTCTGAGAAAAGAGCTCAGGGGACTATGTAGAATTTCCTGAAATTCTCCTTTCTATAATCCTGATTTTCTATTTCATTAATCATATTATGTGTATGTCTTTTGTTGCCAACACCTTCAATTTCCTTTTTGGAAAAAAAGCAAAGAAATTCACAAAAACCAAACTCACAAAATCCAAAAAACAACTTCAGACCAAAAATCACCATATACACATATATAGGGAAAATGAGAAATTGTAGCTATGTACCTTTATCAACAGAATAGTCAATACAAAATCTTACAAAGTATCTCTTTACATGCTGATATATAAATATAAAAATATTAAATATAAGATAAAATGTAAGTTTGTTAATTTTCCTATGTATGGCAACCTTTGGGACACCAGGTATTTCCAAAAGAAAAACAGGGAGGCTTAATAATCTCAAAACTCAGGCCAAGGCAAGGTACAGTGGTTTACACCCATACTCCTAGCACTCTGGGAGGCTGAGGCAGGTGGATTGCTTGAGGGTAGGCATTCTAGACCAGGCTGAGCAAGAGTGAGACTCTAGCTCTACTAAAAATAGCTGGGCATTATGGTGGGCACCTATAGTTGCAGCTACTTGGGAGACTAAGGCAAGAGGAACTCTTGTGCCCAAGAAACTGAAGTTGCTGTGAGCTATGGTACCACAGGACTCCACCCAGGGTGACAAAGTGAGATTCTATCTCAAAAAAAAAAAAAAAAAAGAAAGGGGGTGGCACCTGTGGCTCATCGAGTAGGGAGCTGGCCCCATGTACCGAAGGTGGTGGGTTCAAACCCAGCCTAGGCTGAACTGCAAAACAGAAAAATAGCCAGGTGTTGTGGCGGGTGCCGGTAGTCCCAGCTACTCGGGAGGCTGAGGCTAGAGAATCACCTAAGCCCAGGAGTTGGAGGTTGCTGTGAGCTGTATGACACCATGGCACTCTACCGAGGGCGATACAATAAGACTCTGTCCTACAAAAAAAAAAAAAGAAAGAAAAAAAAAGCCTCGGACCAAAAATAATCTAAAATTCTTATAAATAATGCCAACTTACCATTATAGACCGAAGGCCTCGTGCACCTGTTTTTCGTTCTAGTGCCAATCTGGCTATAGCTTTCAAAGCATCCTCAGTAACATTCAGCTCACACTACAAATACATTAAAAATAAATTAGAACTGAGATAATCTTTTATAGTATTTTCATCATATAACCATATAGTATTTGATCTATTAGCTACTACTAATCACCGCAGATGGTCTTCTTAGAATCATAGAATTTTAAAACTAGAAGGAACCAATACTCTGACATCATAGTTAAGAAAATAAGTTTCAGAGGATTAAGTAAATTGATTCAATAGGACTAAGAAATACAAGCAAGGTCAGAATCTCTATGTCTTGCCTGACCCTACATCTTTTCAGACTGAAGTATTACTTTTATAGACTTTATTACCTTCTTCCTAGAAAATCTTCACTGGGTCACTACAACTACATTTTAAAGATTGTTACTAACCCTTTCTAATTACACATAAAAAGGTAAAACTTCTGACAAGTCTCTTTAAATTACCACAAACTTCATAATAGTAGAGTTCAAATATTGAGAATTTAATGTAAAAAAGAAAACAAAACTTTGAAACAACAGATTTCATAATACCTTGCTATTAAATAACTATGGTTATTAATTTCTATCTCCAGAAAATGTAATATTTAAGTAAAGTGTCTATTTCTCATGGCATTTTAGAACATTGCCTTCAAAGAAGCACATGTTTCAGGGCCAGGCACGATGGCTTTCGCCCATAATTCTAGCACCCTGGGAGGCCAAGGTGGGCAGATTGCTTGAGCTGTTTGAGTCCAGACTGAGCAAGAGCGAGACCCCATCTCTAAAAATAGCTAGGCATTGTAGTCGACACCTGTAGTTCAAGCTACTCAGGAGGCTGAGGCAAAAGGATCACTTGAGCCCAAGAGATTGAGGTTACTGTGATCTATGACGCCATGGTACTCTACTGGGGGCGACAAAGTGAGACTCTATCTCAAAAAAAATTTTTTTTAAAATGATCTACCCTAGAAGTAAAGATGAAGACAATGATATTTTGGTGGTGGAGGTCAGACGCAGACCCATTAGGAACCAAATGCACGGGTCAAGGTGAAGAATGATAAAGGGGTTTGACTTGAAGCAGTGGCAATGAAAAGGAGACTGATTATTTATAAACACTAAGTTCATAAAACCCAAACCATTTGCTATCTGACTGTATGTGTAGGCTAGAGTGACCTCCAGGAGTCTGGCTATAGAGATGTAGATGTGAGAACTAATAAAAGTTTATGTAGAAAAAAGCAAAGTGTGTGTCTCAACAAAAGCATTTAGAATTTTTTTTTTTTTTTTTTTGAGATAGTGCCTCAAGCTGTCGCCCTGGGTACAGTGCCGCAGCATCACAGCTCACAGAAACCTCCAACTCCTGGGCTTAAGCGATTCTCTTATCTCAGCCTCACAAGTAGCTGTGGCCACAGACACCTGCCACAATGCCCAGCTATTTTTTGGTTGTAGTTGTCATTATTGTTTGGCAGGCCTGGGCTGGATTCAAACATGCCATCTCTGGTTTATGTGGCTGGTGCCTTAGCTGCTTGAGCTACAGGCACCAAGCCAGAATGTAGAATTACAAGGCTAAAAGGATAATCCTGTATCTCTGATTTGAAGGGGCTAGGTTAGGTTGATGGAATAGTTTCTCTATATATACATATATACCTGGGCTTTATGCTATAATGGTGACTTTAATGTAAAAGAAATAAAGGCAAATCTTAAATTCTGATGTAATACAATGTGCTGTCCTTGATTCCTAGATCTGTATTTAATGAGAAATAGGCTGGTATTGTAGATAAGCGGGATGCCTTGTCAATTTGTTAGGCTAATTTACGTAGAATTTCAATAGCAAGAAAATCATAATCAACTAGGTATAGAAAATAAAAATCTAACCTTATCCATGCTGAATAAGGCTTGGTACTGAGGAATAACAGCATTACGTGGCTCGGTCAGTATTTGTACAAGTGTTTTCTCATCTAGACTATGCAAAGGAACTACCACAGGCAATCGTCCCACAAACTCAGGAATCATGCCAAATTCAATGAGATCTCTGGCTTCCACGTGACGTAATAACCGATCTTTTTCTTCAATGTCTTGATGAGTATTTGATTCTCCACTTCGATTAGCAAGGTCTGCAGCAGCTGCAGCCCTTCTGCCTTTCCCCAGATTAGAAGGTGTTCCAAATCCAAGATACTGCCAAAGAAATGATGCACAGAATAATCAGTCTATTATCAGTAACATTTTACAAAGCAAGAAAACAGGCTTAGAGAGATAAATACCTTGACCAAGTTCTTGTTTCTCTAAGTGGCAAAGCCAGAATTTGAACTCAGGTCTATCTGCCTTCAGAACTGAGAATCTAATGACTATGTAATAACCAACCCTCAGAGAATGAATTCTAATAAAAATAGATAAGAAAGAACAACAACAAAAAAACCGAAATCCCTTCCAACTCAGATAATGAGGCATCAGGGTTCATCCAAGACTTTTAGACAAGTGTGGCTTCTAAAAGGTTTAAAAAACATAAAAAAGGAGGCTCGGCGCCTGTGGCTCAACGGGCTAAGGCGCCAGCCACGTATACCTGAGCTGGCGGGTTTGCATCCAGCCCGGACCCGCCAAACAACAATGACGGCTGCAACCAAAAAATGGCCGGGCATTTTGGCGGGCGCCTGTAGTCACAGCTACTTGGGAGGCGGAAGCAGGAGACTCGCTTCAAACCAGGAGTTGGAGGTTGCTGTGAGCTGTGATGCTACAGCACTCTACCCAGGGTGACAGCTTGAAGCTCTGTCTCAAAAAAAAAATAAAAATAAAAATAAAAAATATAAAAAAGGAGAGGGCGGTGCCTGTGGCTCAAGGAGTAGGGTGCCAGCCCCATATACCAGGGGTAGCAGGTTCAAGCCCGGCCTCGGCCAAAACTGCAAATAAATAAATAAATATATATAGGGTTTTTTTTGAGACAGAGCCTCAAGCTGTCACCCTGGATAGAGTGCCCTGGCATCAAATTTCAGAGCAACCTCCAATTCCTGGGCTCAAGCGAGTCTCCTGTCTCCACCTCCCAAGTAGCTGGGACTACAGGCGCCCGCCACAACACCTGGCCATTTTTTGGTTGCAGCCATCATTGATGTTTGGGGGACCCAGGCTGGATTCGAACCTGCCAGCTCAGGTGTACGTGGCTGGCGCCTTAGCCCGTTTAGCCACAGGTGCCGAGCCATATATATATATATATTTTTTTTTTGTAAAAAAGACAAATTCAAAGACAATTTCATCATACTGTAAACTAGAATAATGCCTTTGGAATAAGTAGCCTTATGAGAAAATTATCTAAAATGTCTTAAGTAACTACTGAACAGTCTACTAATCATGATTTGGGGTTGTACACATCAGTCTATGAGTTAGATAATTAGATTTTATACAGAACTTATAAAGATGACATCAAAAATCTTAACTTTGCTGAACAAGGGTAGAGATATAAAGGTGTGTATATATAAACGTATTATCTTACTTCAATCAACATTTCCTCAAGGATCTGAAGAAACACGTCTCAGTCCCAGGTAAAAGCAAGGCTGGTAAGAATGCTAAAGAAACCTCTATAAAACTGGGAGGGATCACAATCTTTCCCTCTAAACTACAAAATGCTTCCCTCCCCTATGTGAATGTCAGCAGTGATTTAAGATGGACTCTATGGGCTCTAGGGAATATGGTAGGAGGAATAAATAAAAATTTATTTATTTTTTATTTTTTTTAAAGGAAATTTATTTATTTATTTTGCAGTTTTTGGCCAGGGCTGGGTTTGAACCCACCACCTCTGGCATATGGGGCCGGTGCCCTACTCACTGAGCCACAGGCACCACCATGAATAAAAATTTAACTGATATAGCATCTATCTCAAATAATAAAAGAACTCCTTAGTTCAATATTAACTCAATATTAAATTGAACTTATCAAGTTAAACTTGACAAATGCCTCTATAGAGAGATAGTATTTAGAAATCTTCTAATTTACTACTCTGAAATTTTTTTTTTTTTTTTTTGTAGAGACAGAGTCTCACTTTATCGCCCTGGGTAGAGTGCCGTGGCGTCACACTGCTCACAGCAACCTCCAGCTCTTGGGCTTAAGTGATTCTCTTGCCTCAACCTTCCGAGTAGCTGGGACTACAGGCGCCCGCCACAGCGCCCGGCTATTTTTTTGTTTTGCAGTTTGGCCGAGGCCGGGCTTGAACCCGCCACCTTCGGTATGTGGGGCCAGTGCCCCACTCGCTGAGCCACAGGAGCCGCCCTACTCTGAAATTTTTTAAAACTAGGAAAACAGTCAAATCTTCACTTAATGTCACCTATAGGTCTTGGAAACTGTGATTTTTAAGGCAAAGATGTATAGCAGATCCATGAGTAACATCATGTCCTTCCAATGTCAAGGACAAAATGGTTTTGTCATTCATCATTTTATTCAAAGTCACAGTTTCTAAGAACCTACCAACAATGTTAAATGAAGACTTAGTGTATATTTCAAATATGCTCTGAGAAAACCGAATTCCTAAAATTCCACCAATGGTAGCCAGCAGACACGAGAATAAAACTGATCCTTTAAATGTTCTCTCTCCTTCTAGCAACCCCTCAGATAAACTTACCTTTTCATTTTTCCTCCTGCTTATGATTCTGTCTAAACCATTGAAAGCACCAGATGCAACAAACAGAATGTTTGTTGTGTCAACTTGTACTGTTTCTCCACGTAGCTTTCGGGAATTTTTTTCTGGAACATTGACTATTGTGCCTTCTAGTAGTTTTAATAAACCCTAAATAAAGAATGAATGATTTATATGCTCACCATATTTATAATAAACAGTATTATTTATTATATTTTAGATAATGGGATTCAATGGGGAAAATAATATGTGATTATAGTCAATGAACATAATTAATGAAAACTCTCATTTCTATAACTAGCATGAAAATCAAATGCACTTAACACATTAATAATTAATAAATGTATCTGAAATGATTACAGAATTCCTGAAACATCATAGCTTAGGCAACAATAAGCCTAAGAGGTCTGTTTGACAGTAAAGACATAACTCTGACATAAAGACAAAATTATGACAGGGTAAAAGAAGAGAACCTAAATGGGGTGAGGACATTCAAAATGTGGAGATGGTTGAAAATTTGAAAATGTCTTTCATGCTGGCTCGGCGCCTGTGGCTCAAATGGGCTAAGGCACCAGCCACATACACCTGAGCTGGCGGGTTCGAATCCAGCCTGGGTCTGCCAAACAGCAATAATGGCTGCAACCAAAAAATGGCCGGGCATTGTAGTCCCAGTTACTTGGGAGGCGGAGGCAGGAGACTCGCTTGAGCTCAGGAGTTGGAGGTTGCTGTGAGCTGCGATGCCACAGCACTTTATCCAGGGTGTCTCAAAAAAAAAAAAAGAAAATGTCTTTCATGTAAATTTAACTTCTAGTCTACTTGCACCTGCTTCCTTAGCACAGCAGGCAGCGCTTCAGTCTCATAAATTCTATTCTACTTCTCACATTAAACTTTGAGAATACCTATATTTCAAAATGTCTTATTAAAAAATGTATCCAGGCTTGGCGCCTGTGGCTCAACAGGCTAAGGCACCAGCCACATACACCTGAGCTGGCGGGTTCGAATCCAGCCTGGGCCCGCCAAACAACGACAGCTGCAACCAAAAAAATGGCTGGGCGTTGTGGTAGGTGCCTGTAATCCCAGCTACTTGGGATGCAGAGGCAGGAATTGGAGGTTGAGCCCAGGAATTGGAGGTTGCTGTGAGCTGTGATGCCACTGCACTCTATCCAGGGTGACAGCTTCAGGCTCTGTCTCAAAAAAAAAAAAAAAAAAAAGTATCCAGTACATTTTGTGTTATCATACCTATGTCTCTGTCAAAAAAAGTGAAGCAATTTTTCACATACTTTAGTAGTTTATAATCAGTTACCATTAAAAGGTCAAGATGTTCAACAAATTATTGCAATTTCAATTATGACTCTATAAGGAATGAAACACTATTTTATCTTTATCTTCTAACTAAGTGGGAGGAATAAAAAACATGTACATAGTTCATTCATGTCTAGTCAGAACCAGAACTTTCTTCAAGAGTCTTCTAGAAATGTTTAACTGGGCCTTTGAGGAATAAAAACAACAAAGATTAAATTTCACTTTTTCTGTTCTTCAAAGTATTTTTAATTTCCTAAGCAAGGTAATTTGTTATTGAAAATCATCAATAACTCTCTTTTAGGATCTGACCTATTTTAAAATGGTATGTGAAATTTGGGGTGGGAGAAATAAACATAATAGAATCTAATTGAATGTGAAACCAAACGTACAATATTTGGGAGAGGTTGATGTATTCCTTTTAGTGGGCTTGAACAAAATATTCAACTGCTTACTTGCTGAACGCCTTCTCCACCTACATCCCGTAACTGATGAATGCCTGGCACACTGCCAATCTTATCTACTTCATCCAGAAAGACAATTCCTATAATTTAAGGAGGATTCTATTTATAATATGAAAAAGACACAAGATAGATTCAGCTTTAAAAGACTAGATAGCTAGAGAGCAAAGTTATTCAATCTTTCATACTTAACATATGCGATGGCTTGATATTATAAAAATGCACTCCTACCTCTCCCATTCATCATTTGTACAACTTTTTAATAATTTATTTTACAGAATATCACTTAGGTATGATAACCAAATCTCTTTGACAACCGTTTCCTACACCTAATCCAAGTTCTTCATAGTGTGAAGCAGGAAATATATGAAGTACTACTATTGGCAAAGCTTACTCTTTTCTCACCCTACACTCTTATCTTAAAGCAATTTGAACAGGGAGCTATCAAACTTTTCATGTAAACAAGGGCAGATGACAGATGGAGAAAAAAGAAATGCAGTATCTATAACACACTGTAGATCAATAGGCTAAACAGTTTCTAGACTCATCAGGCGTTCTCCCCCTCATCCATTCCCTAACCCAAGCATTAGGAAGAAGACTGGAGTGGTTATGGTCAATGAGCATAAATAATGAAAACTCACATTTCTACAACTAACATGAAAATTTAATGGCCATTAATAGTTCATATATTTGAGTTAGAATAAAAAAAAAATGGTAGTATTAAGGACCTAATGGAAGAGAAATCTGGCCTCCTTTCACCCTACCAGCCACCTTATGACAATAAGGCAAGGCAACATTTGTGGCTCTTAATCAGATTTATAATAGAAATTATGTAACATGAGTATTTATATATAATTGTAGAATTTTAGTCCTTGACTCAAGAATTCTATTATCTCTTAATATTAGACACAATCTGCGGACATATAGGCTATGCTGAAAACATACCTTGTTGTGCCTTTTCTACGTTATAATTGGCATCTTGGAGCAGTTTGGCAATCACAGATTCAATATCTTCACCTACGTATCCAGCCTGAGTCAAAGTTGTACAATCACAGATAGCAAAAGGGACATCAAGGCATTTAGCTAAAGTCTGTGCCAGCAGGGTTTTACCTACAAATAGAGAAAGTAACTAAAAGTTTATTAAAAACATATTGGCTCAATTTTTCAACAAAAATGCAAAATAAATTTGAGTAGTATGTAATACAAAGTTGTTAACTGCTACTACACCCTTTTTCTTTTCTTTCTTTCTTTTTTTTTTCTTTTTTTTTTTTTTTTTGTGGTTTTTGGCCGGGGCTGGATTTGAACCCGCCACCTCTGGCCCTACTCGTTTGAGCCACAGGCGCGGCCCTACTATACCCTTTTTCTACTCTTATCTAGATTTAGCTGTTTATTATTTTATTCCTGTTCAGATGTTATAAATTGGCCTGAAGGGCAAAACCAATGCCTAAAATTTAGCATGAAGCCTATTCAGGAACACTGATATTGTATCCCAAAGTCTGGCCAGAATCCAGGCCCAGGTGGGTCACGCCTGTTATCCTAGCATTCTGGGAGGATAAGGCAGGTGGACTGCTTGAGCTCATGGGTTCAAGGCCAGCCTAAGCAAGAATGAGACCCTGTCTCTACTAAAAATACAAAAAACTGGCCAGGAGTGGTTGTTCATGCCTGTAATCCTAGCACTCTGAGAGGATGGGGAGGGTGGACTGCCTGCGCTCAGAGCTTTGAGACCAGCCTGAGCAAGAGTGAGACCACACCTCTAAAAATAGCCGAGCACAGTGTCAGGCGCCTGTAGTTCCAGCTACTCGGGAGGCTGAGGCAAGAGACGTGCTTGAGCCTAAGAGTTTCAGGTTGCTGTGAGCTACGATGCCACATCACTCTACTGAGGGTGACAAGTGAGACTCTGTCTCAAAAATAAATAAATAAAGCGGGTTCGAATCCAGCCTGGGCCCGCCAAACAATAATGATGGCTGCAACCAAAAAATGGCCGGGCATTGTGGCGGGCGCCTGTGGTCCCAGCTACATGGGAGGCGGAGGCAAAAGACTCGCTTGAGCCCAGGAATTGGAGGTTGCTGTGAGCTGTAATGCCATTGCACTCTTTCCAGGGTGACAGCTTGAGGCTCTGTCTCAAAAAATAAATAAATAAATAAATAAATAAATAAATAAATAAATAAATAAATAAATAAAATAAATGAATGAATAAATAAATAAAAATTAACAAAAACCTGAGGCAAAGTTGCTGTGAACTATGATGCCATGGCACTCTACCCAGGGTGACAGCTTGAAACTCTGTCTCAAAACAAAAACAAACAAAAAAAAGCCAGAATCCCCAAATCATTAAGATACAGGTTACAGAACCATTTATATTCTATTTTTTAAAATGAGTAACAAATTTTCTCAGAAAGGTATTTACCTGACCCAGTTGGTCCAAGCAGCAAAATATTACTTTTTTCAAGTTTTATGTCATCATGAGAAGAATCCAATACTTCACCTCCTCGTTTTTCCTGAGGTATCTGTTGATTTACCTGTTGCTGCATTGATGCTCCTAAAGCATTACCATGTGGGCTAATTCCAGCAATCTGAAGCAATTCTGAAAAGATGCCAAAGGAATTACTTGAGCATGATTTAAATTTACTTTAAAAAATACCCCATTGGCTCGG
>CAUYON010153114.1:0-24876 GCA_963573935.1 Arctocebus calabarensis | reverse complement strand
TTTATATAGTGATCAAGAAAATGCCATGAAGGCTATCTGTAACAGTACGATCAAAACATTTCTGAATGTATATGAATTGTGCCCTATGATTGCACCAATGTACAGAATTATGATTCAATAAAATTATAAAAAAAAAAAAAGCTCTAGAATGCACGAGTGAGTAAGAAAGCTCTTAACGTGAGTTTCTCTAATTGTGTTCTCTGATCATGAACATTTCCTGAAGTAGGAAATATTTCTCCAATGACGTAGGCAAGCTTTACCCAAACTGGTCTTTTGTGGATTACCATTTTGCAGGGCACTTAAATCCTGCAAGAGAAGAACAAAATGTTCAGGGCTTCAGCAAGTTTTGAAGACACTGGGAGTCTTTGTACGGGCCATTTTGCTGCAGAATAGTTAAGAGTCTTTGAATGTTCATGTTCACTTGATGCTCCATTTGGAACTATGTATGGTTGGCATATTCTTCGAATTTACTGCATTATATACTCAGGCCCCCTTACAATTACAGAGACAGTATTTCACTTCATCTTTAAGCACTTGCATTCTGCTAAAGGCAGTTCGGGAAAACTTGATTTACATATTTACTTTCTGAATGGGAGGCAGTGAAAACTACAAGGTTTGAGATTTCTACTGTCTTTATAATTTAGAATACTTTTTTTCTCTCCAGAAACATCTTCCAGCAAACTTTCTGTCTGGCACATTTTCCCAGATCAATCTTCTCTTGCATGAATCAGTCTTTTTTTACTCAGTTTGTGCAAAACTTGGGAAAAGTTGAGGTATATTTTTCTTCACATATATATACCATGTATAGGTCCTTTCCTACCACTGATATGCATGAAAAATTGATTACATAAAATAGGAAGGTAATCCTATTTTCATCCCACAAAGCTAAAAAAAATAAAAAAATCTGCTTGTTTTTTCCATATCTTTTTAGTGCTCACGATATCTCTTCACTTGTTGAATTTTCTAGCTTTAAAAGTGAGGAACTAAAGAAAACGAAGATAAGTAATACTGTAAAAGGAAAGAAAAAAGAGAAAGGAACAAAAAAGTTTGGGAAAGAGCAGAGAACTGGGAGAAGTTTTCTGCAGGCGTTTCCATGTCCTTAGAAGTAAGGTCAACAGAAAGATCTAAAGCATTTTTCTTCTTTATTAGCCTCTTTGGTCCTTAATCACAATCACTGGTATTTTCCAAATCCACTTATAAATGAAAGACAGTGAGCCATTCTAAAACCACCAAGCGCGGACGGGAGTGCAATCCTTCCCCATTCACTGGCCCGTGCTTATTCTTGCATCAACTTGTTGCTTTTTTGGCTGTTATCTTCTTCAGTGACATCTTTTTCTATATTTATTGGGTTTGACTCACAGATAAAATTTGTATATATTTAGGGTGTCAGACATGCTGTTTGATATGGGGACACTTATGAAATGATTACCAATAAACTAATTTACATATCCATCAAGTCACACAGCTACCATTGGTGTGTGTGAGAAAACTTGATTTCTGTTCTCAAACAACTTAACATCTACAATATATTATTCTTACATACAGTCACTATGATGCACATGATGTCTCCTGCACTTGTTTATTTTATAACTGAAGGTTTGTACCCTTTGAACCGTAATAGTGAAAATCAAAACTTTATCGATATTAAAATTGTTCTTCAAAAATATTACTTTTTATGATAATTATGTGTTTATTTGTTTTCAGACAGAATCTCCCTTTATCACCCCCAGTAGAGTGCTGTGGCGTTATAGCTCACAGCAACCTCATATTCTTGACCTTAAGTGGTCCTCTTGCCTCAGCCTCATGTGTAGCTGCGTCTATAGGCACCTGCCATGATGTGGCACTGTTTTTCGAGATAAGATCTGCTCTAGCTCAGGCAATCCACTGGCCTCTCCCTTCTCACTCTCAAATGCTTCAGAATCGTCCCACTGCTCTAACTCACAGTGGAAGTTGGCTGGAATTTAAGCAAATCAGGTCAAAAAGAAAAAATTCAAGCACCAGGTGGAAACAAAGACAAAGGCTGACCTGCCCCAGAGGCGTCCCTGCTTGGATATGTTCTCGGCATCTAAACTGAATGCATCCAAAACCGAACCCCAGTCCATCTCTGCCCTTCAATCTTCTCTTCAATAAAAGGGAAAGCCATCTAGTTCACTCAAACCAGAATCCAGAAAGTCATTTTTTACCTATTTGTGTCTGTCTTTCTACTCCACCGAATTACAAAGGCATCAATTTTAGCTCCCAAGTACATCTTGAAACACTCACTTGTCTCCATATTTAGGGAATTCACTTTAGCCCAAATCACAATTTTCTTTAACTTTATTGCTACAATAATCTCAAAACTTTTTTTTCCACATCACTCCATGTTCTACCCCATTTCTTGAGTTCACGTTTTAAACTATAACTCTGTGCCATTCTCCTACTTAAAATCCTGCAATGGCTTCCCTCCAGCTGACCCGACTTTCCCTGATGGCTCATCACTCACCTCCTTCTCTTTCACACATTATATTCCAATTACATTAAATTCTTTTGGTTCGGGGAGTAGGTTAAGGTCTTTCTTTCCTCAAAAGTTTTGCATATGCTATTTTTTCTGCTTGGAATTACATCCCCACCCACCAGCCTGACTAATGTCAGCATCATCATGCAGCTTAAATGTTACCAGTTATCCCCCCACCCACCTTCCTGCCCCTCTTACACATTGCAGGGGATGACACACTTCTAATTCACAATGCTTATCTCGGTTAATTATATCATTATTTGTGTATATATTAATATTATCTCTCCTACTAGATTGGGTGAGCTATTCCATGATAAATAAATATTGAAATTAATTTATCAGTAATTATGTGTTTGCAATTTTTCTTTTTTTAAAATTCAATTCAAAATGGAATCAGTTCACAATTTTTAACTTTTTTTACTATTTAAATAATGACATTCATAAATTCCTTTGGTGGTAGTTTTGGGGATTCAACTGGCTTCTGTCAAACTCTACTGTTTCATTTTTTAATTTGTATTTATTTTTTATTATTATTAAATCATAGCTGTGTACATTAGTGTAATCAAGGGGTACAATGTGCTGGTTTCATATACAATCTGAACTATTTTCATCAAACTGATTAACGTAGCCTTCATGGCCTTTTCTTAGTATAAGAAGACATTTGTATTCTGCATTTAGTAAGAAACCCTTCTGTTTTAAATCAACACACCTTTACTGAGCACCTACTGTGATAGTGTGGGACTGAGGACATAACTGAATGGTAAGTAAATAAATTTTGGCTCCTACCTTGCTTATAAAGACAGACAAGTCTGGGAAGTGGGCATGAAATAAGACCTTAACAGTGTTAACTGAGAAGTAATGATAGCTTCTGGAGCATGAGGCAAGGTTTTATGGAGCTTTCCAGCTGACTCTTCCCAAATCTTTCAACGTCATAATGAACTTAAATCCTGAAAATGTGAATATTTTTTCTATTTTATGAATACTTCCATTATCACATATACTAATTATTTAAGTGAGTTTGAATTATTTTTTTTCTTGCTCTTTCTTTGTTCAATTCACCTAGGTTCCTAAACTTTTAAATCTTACCCCTACATTTCCAAGAATTTTATCACACTAAGTAGATTCGGAGAGGTCTGTCCATTACTATCAACAGAATAATGCACTTATTCCAATGGAAAATACTAGCTTTAGAGATGAGATTGAGAAGGTTTGTTTTGCTAGAATAAAACTGACAGATGTTTTATCATCATAAGTTTTTAATCATATTTGAAGATGATCTAATAACAATAGATAATACTTCTTCAGTGCTTACCTTGTACCAGGCTCTGTTTTTCTCATTTAGTCATCTTTCCAACTTTATACAGGCAAGTTCAATAACTATATCCATGTCAGAGAAAAGGAAGTGTTCAAGAAATTTGTTATAAGAGCACATTTAGGGGTAGATTTTCAATATTCCTTCAACTTGACCCGTGTTTTATACTGTCTACTGAACATTTCATTTAAATATTTCCCAGAGAAGGAGGAAGAGGACAACACTTATTTAAACAAGAAAATTGTGTCATCATCCATGCAGGATATGAGCAAGAAACTATTCAGAGGTCACTTTGCTTTCCAGGCGGGTCTTACCCAAAGCTCTGTGAGTGTCGGCTAAATGAATATGGCCTCCTTATTTTTGAAAACAACTGGCTAAAATATGACTTGCTTGTAATGCTAATTACCCTGCAGTTGAAAGTTGGCAGGTAAGGCCCAGTTTAGCAGAGGAGGTTTCTTTTCCTTTGATGTGTGGAAGAGGATACAGCTATCGATAAAGAAAAGCAAGAGGCTTGTGACCTAGAAATAGAACTGCCAAGTGGTAAGAATTCTGACAGGTCCTTACGGAGAAAAAAATTATTTAATAAATAAATTGAATTTGTTCCGTAACAAAGAAAAGCAATTTCCCTGCCCTTTAATTGCATATAACAAAGGGTGTTTTATGAAAAAGAAAAAAACCTTTCAAGAAAATGATAATCTTTTCAATAGCATTGGTTTACATTATATTACATAGACACAGAGTTTGACAACTGCAAACGCATGTTAAAAAAATCACCTGTTCCTTTTATAAAGAGGAAAAGGAGAACAAGGAAGTATAATGACTTGCCCAGGGTCACACAGCTGTCACATAGAGATCTTTTAAATTCAAAACTTTAATCTTATTTTTACTTATTACTAAATTGAGGTCATACATAAAACATGTTAGACATAAAATATGTTAGAATTTCATAAAAACTTTAAAAGATCTGCAATCCCATAAAAAAAATTAAGAAGAATGAATAGTTACAAATTTAAAACATTGTCAGAGAAAAGGAGAGGCTCAATCCACCTCACCGCCTAAAGAGATCAGGAAAAAGCCCTGACAGGGAGGGACAAGGTCAGGGGCAGCTCTCGCAAACTCCTGCAGAAAGTGAGTGCCAAGGTGGATTTTCACTTGGCTTGTTTTCCTAATTCGGTTTGAGGTCTGACCCTATCCCTGACTGAGAAGTCTTTCCAGGGAAAACCTGGGGGGATGAATTTGTTGGCAGGAATGGAGCAGAAATGCAAATCAAGCAAGAGGGCAGGCTAACAAGCAGTAGCATAGGATGGAATAAGGAGCACAGGTCCGCTCGTTCCAACCGCTGGGGAAGTAAGGCTGCCTGTTCAGAAACCTGAAAGAGTCCCTGACCTGGAGAAGCGATTTTGTTTTCTGAAGCAGCTTCACAAGTTTGGCTTTCTTTGCAGCATTAGAATTGCTTTTTTTTCTACTCATGTAGGACCAGGGGCGTTCTATGGCTATGCATCCTATGAGAAGGTGAGTTCTTAATAGACCAAGTTCAAACTCCAGGTCGAAGTTTCCCAAGATACAGGATTATTCACGGGAAATAAAGACCTAGTAAGTATAGTTTATGGTTCTTAGCATCATGCACCTGATTTACATGTTTCTCAGTCACCTTAGTTCATACATTTGAATCTTCAGACTCTCTATGTACCTTAGAATATCATGACTATTCTCAAGATCTTCATATGTCTAAAACCATAAGAAATGCTCTCTTTAGTCTAATGATCCCTCTGAACTGAGGACGGGGCAGAGGGGAGTGGGGATGGGTGTGCTCCCACTCAATGGGCACAATGTTAGTGTGCATGGCACACCTCTTGGGGTGGGACACAAGTCCCTCCCTTTATTAGGAGGGACTCTACCTAACAAATGCAAGCGTTAAAACCTACTTTGTACCCTCAAATTATCCTGAATTTTTGTTTTAAAGAAAGAAAGAAACTAACATGCTGTCTCTGTGCAGTTTCCTTCTTCACAGAATAGTCCTGTCTGGGGAAGGAGAGAATTGTATCCTCATCACTTCCACTTTGGTCAGTGAGGAACAATGGCATTATCTTGACTTTTGCGTTTTTTTATGAGACAATAAAAACAAACTGAAAAATATTGTATTTATTAGCATCATAATATTTTGGCTCACATTTTAGTCAGCTGAACTTTTTGAACTCCTCTTACAATGTTATCCTTGGAGTTTGGTGTGTCTGGAGTCCAAAAGCTTTTCTGAGATTCACTCGGAAAAACAAACTCCTACACATCTAGCCACCTGGATGTCCAATAATTGATTCAAATAATGTCTTCCAAACACAGATCATGACATTTCCCCCAAGCCTTCTTTCTAGTTTTCTCTCCCTCCCTCCCTCCCTTCCTTCCTCCCTTCCTTCCTTCCTTCTTTACTTCCTTCCTTCCTTCCTTCCCCCCCTTTTTTTGAGACAGAGTCTCATTCTGTTGGCCCAGGCTAGACTGCCATGGTGTCATTTAGCTCACAGCTACCTCAAACTCCTGGGTTCAAGTGCAGATCCTGTGTCTCAGGCTCCCAAGTAGCTAGTACAACACTCAGGGACCCAAGAACCCAGCTATTTTTTTTCTATTTTTAGTAAGGATGGTCCCAAACTTCCTAGCTCAAGCAGTCCTCCCACCTCAGGCTCCCAGAGTACTAAGATTAAAGGTGTGAGCCACCGTACCCGGCCCTAAACCTGAGTTTCCTTCATTATTTTCTGTTATAGTTGTGGCAGTACAATCTGTGAAACCACCAAAAATAAAGCCCTCCTCTCCCTTTTCCACAGCTCAGATCTCTAGTACTTCTGGTTTTGCTTCCTAATTAAGCCTTGAAAGTGATCGCTTCTCCTCCCGTGGGCCTCCTTTGCCCCAGTTGAAATCCCCGTTGTTTCTCTGCACTAGGGCAGCATCCTAAAAGATTAAAGCCAAACTGGTTATCCCTCATGCCATCATCCTTTCTGTGAAAGTTATCTCTTTAAAAGGCACATGTGTAAAAACACAGTTCAAGTGACAGTACTTCTAAGGCTATCCATGTGCCAGAATAGACATCCTCAGCTTCTCCACGGCCTCAGAGCTCACCATCATCTCTCCTGTCCTTGTGAGTACTACTGCAGGCAAGAAATAGCATGCTAGTTTCTTTCTTTCTTTTTTTTTAAAAGTTTCAGGATCACTTGAGAGTACAAAGAAATAGGTTTTAATGCTTGCATTTGTTAGGTAGAGTCTTTCCTAACAAAGGGGGGGACTTGTGTCCTGCCCCCAAGAGGTGTGCCATACACCCTAACATGGTGCCCATTAAGTGGGAGTACACCCATTCCCCCCCTCCTCCCTCTCCTCCTTCCTCATTCCCCCTCCCCAACCTAGAATTGATTTGAGATTTTCTCTTATGTGGGCATGTGTTAGATTGTCTACTGGCTTCATATTAGTATTGAATACATTGAATACTTGATTCTCCATTCTTATGATACTTTACTAAGAAGAATGTGTTTCCTCTCCATCCAGGATAATACAAAAGATGTAAAGTCTCCATCTTTTTTAATAGCTGAATGGTATTCCATGGTATGCATATACGACAGCTTGTTAATCCATTCCTGGGTTGGTGGGCATTTAGGTTGTTTCCACATCTTGGCAACTGTAAGTTGAGCTGCAATAAACAATCTAGTGCAAATGTCTTTATGATAAAATGATTATTTTTCTTTTGGGTAGTTGCCTAGTAATAGGATTGAGGAACCACATGGGAGGTCTAGTTTGAGGATTCTCCATACTTCTTTCTAAAGAAGATACATTAGTTCGCAGTCCCACAACAATGTAAAAGTGTTCCCCTCTCTTCACATCCACACCCAGATCTGCAACTTTGAGGCTTTGCGAAGTGGGCTATAGGTAATATCTCAGAATGGTTATAATTTGCATTTCTCTGATGCACTGGGGTTAGGTGATATCTCAGAATGGTTATAATTTGCATTTCTCTGATGATTAGGGATGATGAGCATTTTTTTCGAATGTTAGCCATTCATCTGTCTTCCTCAGAGAAAGTTCTGTTCATGTTTTTTTGCCTGTGGTAGACGGGCAAGATCTTTTGCTCTTTTTTTGTTGATTAATGGGAGTTCTCTGTAGATACAAGTTATCAACTCCTTGTCAGATCATACCATGCAAACATCTTTTCCCATTCTGAAGGTTGTCTTTTTGCTTTACTTGTTGTGTTCTTAGCTGTGCAGAAGCTTTTCAGCTTAATTAAGTCCCATTTTGTTAATTTCTGTTATTGTTGCAATGGCCACTAAAGTCTTCTTCATAAAATCTTTCCCAGTCTGACTTCATCAAGACTTTTTGCCACACTTTCTTCTAAGGTTTTTTGTTTGTTTAATCATTTCATGTTTCTTTTATCCATCTTGAATCAACTTTTGTAAGTGGTGAAAGGTGTGGTAGAATTTTGGTCTTTTACATGTCGTTATCCAGCTCTTGTTGAATAAGGATTCTTTTCCCCACTATATGCTTCTATTTGGTTTGTCAAAGATCAGATGTCAATAAGAGAATGGTTTTATCTCTTGGTTTTCTATTCTGTTCCATATGTCTATGTCTCTATTTTACGCCCACACCATGCTGTTTTGATCACTGTGGATTTGTAAAATAACCTGAATTCTGGTAAAAGTGATGCCTCTGGCTTTGTTTTGATCACTAAGAATATTCTTTGTTATGTGGAGGTTTTTTTGGTTCCATACAAAACAAAGTACGATTGGTATTTTCATGGCGAGTACGTTAAATCTGTTTATTACTTTGAGTAGAATAGACATGTTAACATTGTTGAGTCTTCTCAGCCAAAAGCATGGTTTATTCTTCCATTTGTTAATGTTTTCTGCTATTTCTTTTCTTAGGGTTTCATAATTCTCTTTGTAAAGATTTTCACTTCTTTTGTTAGGTTTATTCTTAGGTATTTCATTTTATATGAAGCTACTGTAAAGGGGATTGTGTCCTTAATTTGCTCTCAACTTGGATGTTATTAGCATATTGACTACTGATTTGTGGACATTGATTTTATATCCTGAGATGTTACTGTATTTCTTGATCACTTCCAGGAGTTTTGTGGCTGAATCTCTGGGTTTTCTAAGATCGTGTCATCAGCAAAGAGCAAGAGTTTGACTTCTGCCCCCATTGGGATGCCTTTTATATCCTTCTCTTGCCTGATTGCATTGGCCAGAACTTCCAGCACTATGTTGAATAGTAGTGGTGATAGAGGACAACCTTGTCTGGTTCCAGTTCTAAGTGGAAAGCTTTCAGTTTTACTCCATTCAGTGTGCTATCAGCTGTAGGTGTATCATAGATGGCTTCAATCATCTGCACAAATGTGCCACCTATGCTTATTTTCCTAAGTGTTCATGTCAGAAAATGATGCTGGGGTGGTGCCTATGGCTCAAAGGAGTAGGGCGCTGGCCCTATGTACCAAAGGTGGTGGGTTCAAACCCAGCCCCAGCCAAAAACTGCAAAAAAAAAAAAGATGATCAATTTTATCAAATGCTTTTTCTGCATCTATTGAGAAGATCATATAGTCTTTTTCTTTTTGCTTCTGTTGATACAGTGAATTACATTTATGAATTTGTGTATGTTAAAGTAGCCTTGCATGCCTGGGATGAAGCCTACTTGATTGTGATGTATAATCTTTTGAATGTGTAGGATGCAATCTATTAGCTAAGATTTTATTGAGTATTTTTGCTTTGATATTCACTAGGGAAATTTGTCTGTAGTTCTCCTTTTCAGTTGGGTCCTTTCCTGGTTTTGGTCTCAGGGTGATGTGTGCTTCATAGAACATGTTCCCCAACATGTTGTCTCTGAAGCACACAACATATTGGGGAACATGTTCACAATGTTTTGGAATAAGTTTGGAAGTATAGGTATAAGCTCATCTTTGAAGGTTTAATAGAATGTTTGTGTGAAGGCATCTGGCCCAGGGCTTTTTTGTTGTTGGAAGCTTTTTTATTGTTTCTACAATCTCAGTGATTGATATTAATTTGTTCAAGATCTATTTCTTTCTGTTGAGGTCCAGGGAGATAGTGTGATTCCAAGTATTGGTTTATTTGTACCACATTGTCAAATTTCTAGGCATTGAGATTTTTGTCGGAGTAGGTGATAATCTTTTGTCTGTGTAGCATCAGTTGTTATTTCCCCCTTTTGGTTTCTGATTGAGGTTATTAAAGATTTTACTTCTCTGTTTCTAGTTAATATGGCCAATGGTTTATCAATTTTATCTTTTTTGAAGAACCAACTTTTTGTTTCATTAATTTTCTGAACAATTCTTTAGTTTTTAATTTTATTTATTTCTGACTTAATTTTGCTTATTTATTTTCTTCTACTAGGTTTTGGTATGGATTGCCCTTCCTGTTCCATTTCTTTAAGATGATTCATTAAATTGTTGATGTGCTTTCTTTCTGGCAGTTTTTGGCCAGGGTTGGGTTTGAAACCACCACCTCTGGCATATGGGGCTGGCGCCCTACTCCTTTGAGCCACAGGTGCCAATGTGCTCTCTTTCTAGTTTTGAGGTGTAGGCATCCAATACAATAAATTTCCATCTTAGGACTGCTTTTGCAGTATCCCTCGGGTTTTGGTAGCTTGTATCTTCATTGTTGTTATACTCAAGGAAGTTAATGATTTCCTCTTTTATCTCTCCCTTGACCCAAGTGTCATTCAGCATAAGGTTGTTTAGTTTTCATGTCTTTGTGTGGGGATGAAAATTTTTGTTGGAATTGAGTTCCACCTTTAATGCTTTGTGGTCTGAAAAGATACAAGGTAAAATTTTATTGAGGTTTTATTTGTATCCTGGGATATGATCTATTTTGGAGAATGTTCCTTGGGCTGATGAGAAGAATGTATATTCCTTAGCTTTCAGATGGTGTGTTCTGTTTATGTCTATTAAGCATAGTTGTCATGTTTAGTCTTCTGTATCTTTGTTTAGTTTCCATTTAGAGGATCCATTGAGCTCTGCAAGAGGGGTATTAAAGTCCCCACTATTATGGTGTTATGGGATATCAGATTGCTCAAATTAAGGTCTTTTTTGTAAATCTGGGAGCATTTAAGTTGGGTGCATAGATACTTAGAATTGAAATGTCCTCTTGTTGTATTATTTCCTTGATCAGTATGAAGTGACCAGCATGGTAGTTTCTTGAAAGAATATTGATTTACTTATTTTATTTCAGTGTTTGTTACCTTTTGTTTATGTCTTTGTTTTTTTGCCTCAATAACTTTTTTTATGCTGTTATATCTTCCTGAAATAGTTCTACCTACCATTCTCTCTACTCTTTGCCAGATACTATGAAGGTTTTGAGTTTGACCCTAGTTGTAGCTTTCTTTTGGTCTTCATCCCAACCAGCTGGCTGGCTGGGTCTTCTCTTTCTTGTTTAGTTCCTACCAGCCCCATTGTCTGGGAACAAAACACTGCTCTAGATCTCTTTCATCTATTTTTAGATGGATATCCTTAATGAACCTACTTTCCCTGAAGCAACAGGAATTCAGCCCTACAGCTGCTAACTGGGCTTAGCCTGCTTAGAGTTTGAACATTATGACAAAAAGGTGATGCAATAAAAAATACCACAAAACATAATATTCTATAGAAATTTCTTATATGGATCCCATATATTCCTGGTGACAAAGAATTTAAATTTATAACAGTCAAATTTTTAAGTTAAAGTATATAATTAATGTAATGTCTACTTTTTATTTCTTTTCTTTTCTTTCTTTTGAGATAGAGCCTCACTCTGTGTTGCCCAGAGTGTCATGGCCTCAGCCTAGCTCCCAGCAAACTCAGACTCCTGATCTCAACCAGTCTTTTCCCTTCAGCCTCTCAGAATGTTAGGATTATAAGCCATTACACCTGGACTAATGTTTACTTTTTAATTAAATAGCCTTTCTACTTGAAAAATACTTTTGATTAGGAAATATATTTCTAAATAATGATGTGTTATATATCACAAATTTAAAACATATTTATCAAATATAACGTAAAAGAACCAGTGTTTATTGAGTGATTCTATTTGACAGGTGCTATACATAGAAGTGAATATAGATATCTAATTTAATCTTTGCAAAAGTCTGTGTATCTTCATTTTACCAACAATTTAATGAAAAATTAGGAACTAGACATGGTGACTGCTCTTATGTGATGTGCATCCAAACTATACTCTTGGACACCAATTTTCTTTTCTTTTCTTCTTCTCCTTTTTTTTTTTTTTTTTTTAGACAGAGTCTCACTGTGCCTCCCTTAGTAGAGTACATGGCATTGCAGCTCACAACAACCTCAACTCTTGGGCTCAAGCGATTCTATTGTCTTAGCCTCCCAAGTAGCAGGGAATACGGGCACCTGCCACTATGCCCAGCTATTTGACTTTCAGTTGTCATTGTTTAGCAAGCCCTGGTTGGGTTCGAACCTGCCTGCCTCAGTATATGTGGCCAGTGCCCTAACGGATGAGCTATGGGCCCTGACATACCGTGAGCTGACATACCACAGATTGTCCATCTTGCTCCTTGTGATATGTATTTTATTTCCATTCTTTTATAATAGCAGGATAAACTATGTAAAGTTTCATTTTGACGGATATGCTAAAGTTATTGTATTTGTGTTTTTCCTGCCTGGTTGTTCAGCATATATTTCAAGGGGTTAATTTCTTTTTTGCCTCTTGATATTTATGAAATATTTTGCAACAAGTAAATGAATCATTTATTCAAAAATATGAAGTTTCACCTGCTCTAAGCCATAACTTTTGTTATTTTAACTCGCACATATTAATCAAAGAGATGTTATGTGACTTGGGCAATAATTGAATAAACAAATTTAAAAACAATATAAACAACAGTTTTAGAAATGATGGGGAAAAATAAGGAGATAAAGAAATCAAAAGAAGGGCCTTATTTAGATCAATTAAATATTCTCTTCATGAAGATCATATTTGAGTTGAGACTGAAAACACAAGAAGGAAAACACCATGTTTTCCATGAGGAGGAAGGGCAAGATTAATGGACATAGTGCGTCCCTGGAGAATTCTAGAGGAATAGGATGGTCTGTAAGACGGAATGAATTTGGAGAGTGGTGGAACAGGAGGTTCAGTGGTAGATTTGGAGATAGACAGTGGCCAAGTGGTACATGGAGGGCTTTGTAGGCTATGGTCAGGAGCTTAATAGGAAGTTCTGCTCACAGAGGTTGGTGGAACAGCCTCACTCCAGACCACTGTCTGTCAGCATTACAGAACAGACTTCAAGCTGTTGCCCAGAGGCAACACACATCACTTCTGTGTACAGTTCATTGAGCAGAGTGAGTCACGTGGCCAAGCCTGCATCATTGAGCCATAGCACAATCCTTCCCCAGGGAAGGGTAGGGGAACATTTGTGAATCATAACAAAACCTACTGTAAGTAACTGTTACTTGGAAGGTCCTCAGTGACTTTCAAATGTATTTTATATACTCTACATAACAAAATTTAAATCATAGTATCTAAAATACATGTTCCCAATTTTGCAAAAAGAAAAAAAGAATAACTATTTCATTGAATTGAACAGATCAGCTAAACAGGTCAATATCTTCTTTCATGTATTTAAGTCTACAGGAGAATAACAACTAGATTAAAGTAAGAGAGGTGATTATTTCTGAATTTCATTATTCATATAGCCAAACTGTCTCCAAAACAGGATTGCATGAATGTAAGACCCCATTGATAATGTATGAGAATTTAAGTGTCTTTGGAGAATCATTAGTCATTTGCTTTCTGACTCATATTTTAGTTTCTTAATATAGAATAGTAATACTTTCTCCTGCTTTGTCTTCCCAGAAGAGCTAAAATTTGAGTGTGTTTGTTTAGCTCTGAGGACAGCTTTCTTTCATGTTCTCTTCACCTATAACACATACACTGTGTGAAAAGAAATAAGCTTTTTGTCTTGAAAACCACTAGGATAGTCATGTTGTTTATCACCATGGCATAACCTAAGCCGTCTTGACTGATATAATTACGCTTCAGAGGATTAAAATTCAGGCACACTGAAACTCATATGTGACGGTCAATCAGTAACAGAACACAATAAGCATTAAGATTCTATGGAATGTGAAAACAAATAGTCGTTTCTTATATAAGGTCAAGATTATAATTCAGACAAGCAGAAACTGAAAATGAAAAGGTGTTGATTTGGAGTTGACCTGCCTGTCACAGGCAACTCTGGGCCAGTGTGAGTGGTGTCAGTGACTTACTTATTATTGTAAATATTATTACAGAGTCTTAATAGCATGACTAAGAAGGCTGACTCATCTAACCTAAGGAAATAATTACATATATAGAGGAAAAAATATGCAAATATATTTATATCATTTTATAATATTCAAAGCCTGAAACAACCTAAATAGCTACCTTTAGAATGGTTTGATACAGAGTACAAACGGTGGATATATTTTGCTGCTATTAAAATGTTATATCCTTGAGATCATATGTGAAAATATTTGTGATTATATTTACATGTGTGTGAGTAAATGTATGTATGTATGTGTTGTGTGTACATATATCACAGTGAAAATAAAAATGAAAAGGAAAATTACTGGATAGCAAGAAATCAAAATGGTGATATCTATAGCCACAGGATGACAAATGATTGATTTTAAATTGTTTATGCTCTTTTATTCTAAATCTTATCACTCAACTACTGTACCCATGCATTCAACAGAGAGGAAAATGTGGCCTGTAGGATTTGACAGCTATAGTTCTACGGCCAAACTTAGAAAACCAAGATTTAATTGTGGGAGAAAGGAAATTAAACGTGGTGTATTCGAGTAGCAAGTAATTTTAGTTAATGTTTTTCCAAATGTTCCCTCTCAGCCTTGGGATTATCTGAGCAGAAAATGTAATATATACAAATATAAAATGTTAAGAACGTGTTTAAAAGAGAAAATCTGAGTTCTCAAGCACGTGAAAAATAACATTTCCCCCTTCCCATTGCCAACTTTTCTTTGTGCAGTGTAGAATAAGAATGAGCCTCCATATGACTCCACATTAATCCATTTCATGATCTTACACCCTCAGTGAGTCATTTCAAAATGACACAAAGTTTTGTTCTTAGCTCTGGCTGGAGTCAGTGAAAACGTATCCGGTGTGGCTGTAGGTACCATCTGCGGAGGTTTAGTTTTATGCTGTTTATCACCACCGTGCCTGATCCCTTTTGCTTCTAATTATGTGTGGAATAAAGGGAGAGATTTATCTTTATTTACTTAATTTTAAGCCTCACAAATCGTTTCTACTGTTCGCGCCGGCTGCAGCGTTGAGCATAGATGGGTAAGCATGAGCGAGTGCAGGCATTCTCTCCACGTCTCTTCAATTACGCTCCCCTGGTCTTTCTCACTGTCAGCTTTATCTTCATTAAGGCAAAACCACCACTTCCCCTCTGCATTTTTGCGTGCGGGGGTCCCTGTGTAAAGGGAGCCAATATTTTGTTCTTTAATGCTACAATGTGCGCATTATCTTAGCATAAAATAAAAGCTTAGTGAGAGGTACCTGTGTATTACCATTTTGTATTTATAATATAAATGTAATACGTGCCTATGACTATGAAAAATGCAAAAAACGAAGCACTGTATAAGGTAAAATTGAAACTAACACATCATCACAGAGGTGACATGAGTAGTTTGGAGTATTTTATTTACACACTATTCTACTTAGAAGGAAATACATACCTCCTTTTCTAAAATGTGATCGGCCCACAGATATGGTTTTGTAATTCACCTTTGTACTCGATACTATATCCTATATTGCTTTCCATGATCACATTTATAGACTACTTTCATACTCCGTATCTGAGATCACTCTATACTTTGGTAGTGTATACAGAGGTTAGCCTTCCACTTAAAAGCTGTTATTTTTGTGTGTGAATAGACATCACATAACTTTATTATTGTCATTTTTTCCAACATACTGCATAATCCCCAAGATTTTCTTATGACATTTTCAAAATGAGTACTTTTTCTCTTTTACTCATAAAATAAACATGAAAAACCCACTTATCTCAGGTAAAAATAAGGAGATAAGGAAATGAAACATTGTGCATAGTATATGCCAGGATTTATGCTAGAAACTTAAAATGTATAAATTACTTTTTATCTTCATAACAGCCCTGTGAATAAAACCCATTGCTGGCAAAACCTTAATTGAATACCCACCTTGTGCCCAATGTTGTGTGAACTTTGTCTAGCTAACCTGCAAGTGAGATATAGTATGACCATTTTATAAAAGGAAGGGAAAACTGACTCCAAGAGGTTAAAAACTAAAGGTGATAAATGGCCGTGACAGTATTTGAACATGACTATGTTGATACAGAGCTTTTAATTTTCCAATAAACCACTTCATGTCATTTAACTGTTTAAATGAATAATATTTGTTTTACATTATTTCACAATTTATTTTCCTAAAAGTAAAATTTATTAATCTACTTACTTACTTCAGTCAGTTGCAATTCTCTAAAGCTGGGGTCCCTAACCCTTTGGCTGTAGAATGATGGGTATTGGTTCTTGGCCTCTTAGGAATCACCCTTCATGGCAGGAGGTCAATGGCAGGTGAGCCAGCAAAACTTCTGTCACTTTCACCAATGATTCCCAGATGGGACCATCTAATTGCAGAAAAACAAGCTCAAGTCTCTCACTGATTCTGCAATAGGGGGGTCGTATAATTATTTCATTATATACTACAATGTAATTATAATACAAATAAAGTGCACAATAAATGTAATGTGCTTGAATCATCCTGAAACCATTCTCCCTATCCCTAGTCTGTGGAAACTTGTCTTCCATGAAACCAGTCTCTAGTGCCAAAAAGGTTGAGGACCACTGTTCTCAAGAGTTAGTCTTACATCCTCAACTGTGTTCAAAAGCCATTCAACCTCTTTTATCTCCTGTGCCTTAATACTATCATCATGCAGAACTAATTTTCATTTCCCAAACATATTGTCACTCATTACTTTGCATATGTTTTTCAAATGCTTCTACTCCTTCCTTCCACATATGAAAAACTTATATTTTACATGTAATTAAATTGTCACCACCCCTGGAAAGCCCTCCCAGACTTCCTCAGAAAGAATAATTATTTTCTTCTATGAGTAGCAATGTAGACATGCCTTTACCATAGTGCTTATCATATCATAACATAGTACAGTTATGGTTCTATTTTCACTAGGACACAAACTATTGGACAGTAATATTTGTGTTTTGGGTTTTCATGTATCCTCCCCACAATTCTAACTCCTTAGCTGGAGAATGAGAGCTAAATAAATACCACGGAATACTTACCTCGAGGTTAGATTCATACAATGACAACAGAATCAGGTATCATTGTATCTACAAAAAGAATATTGATCATCCTTAATCTAAATCTACATTTTTGAGAGGGGATATTTTTGTAGCTAGGAATGATTCTAATTGTGTCCTAAATCTTATCCAGTACTGTGGCCTATTTTACTCTACGCTTGATATGAAAAAGGTGAAAGTATAAGACAAATGTCTCTTTCCATTATAGAGCAATTCAAAGAATCTAATGGATACTGCCAAAGTTATAGTCTTAGGTCCAAATCATGCATATTGTCTTGTTGGGCATGAGAAGACCCTGTCCTCCTTTTTGGCGCCCCAGAGCCTTGTGTAACTTCATGATATGTGTGTCTTCTCCATTTATAACTTTCTAGTTCCTAGCAAAGCCAACAGAAAAGTCACACTAGTGTCTCTTTTATTGGATTTTGCTGACATTTGAGCTGCTGTTAATTTATTTTTATAAGCACGCTCTTCTTTTACTGTCAGAAACAATCTTTCCATTTCAATAATATCCTATATTTGGAATTGTTCTCTTCTTAGGAGCAACTGTACTAGTTATATGCACCTTTATACTGTTAATAAAAATCATGTCAAACGAGCTATTAATTTCTAAAAGGTGAAACTTAATACTTTATTACAAAATAATTATCTTTCGTGAGAGAACTCTAAAAACACAATTACTAGTTGCATTAGTATGAAGTTTAAACTTCATACCTTCAATCATTCCATAATACAAAATATGCCAAAAATGTACACGCATTTTAAGAAAAAACTGCATTAAAATGGCAATAATATATACCGATAACTAAAGATGAACACAAGTCAAGTTTGACTTCTGCAATTACAAGAGGCGCTCGAAGTGGTTCCCATTAGCATGCAGGCACTTCTGATTATGAGAACTACTGCTTGAGCAATGCTGACCAAAGTGTCCCCTTGTGTCACTGCTCATGCTATTTCAATTTCTTTCCAGGGTAGCTGGTTTTCTATGGTATATAATATCCTTTAAGGTTCCCTGTCAGTAGAAATCAAGGGATGTTAAGTCACGAGAATGTGAGGGAAACTCAAATGCACCTGTTCGTCCCATCCAGCATCCTAAATATCAGACTTACTTGTTGATTATCTCTCCTTCCTCAAGGATACAAATTCTGTAAGGGCTGAGGGGTGTTTGCTCAATCCTGTAACGCTAGTACTTGACACAGACTAGTCAACCATAGGAGATTGGACAATTAAGTTTGTGAACTCATCCTGGAAAAAATGCTACATACCTCATTGCTGAATCTCCCTGTGGTCCTCAGGTGGCCAAGAGGAGTACTCTGAAGGTGACCAGAGTGATATATAGCAATGAGTGTGTAGTACCTTTTTCTAAGATGAGTTCACAACCTTAATTGCCAGACCTTATACTGATGGCCATTCCAGAAAAAAAGTTCTAAAATTGCTTTGAAGAGTGGACTAGGTGCTAGTGTTAGTGCAGAGCTTCCCAAGGGGACTACCTTGAAGTTGACCTTAGTGATACCCAGCAATGAGGTCTGTAGCACATTTTTTAGGATGAGTCCATGAACTTAATTGTCGCACCTCACGTATTTAGCAAATAACTGGAAACATCAGACAGATGGGCGGAAGGTACATACATGCTGATTCCATTGCCCCAGAGCTCTCCCTTGGAATTTGGAATACTACTTTAGCTCTTCATCAAATGGCACTTTAATCCTCAATTTGCTGCCATCTTTATGAAAAATTCCATAAGACAATTTATGTGTTAATGGAAGACAAGAAGTTAATGTAATGTACAGGGAAGAACGTGGTGATCTTTTTGTTCTTAGACTTAATATTACCAAACGCCATCTAAATTCTACCAGAATATCTAATAACAGTACGTAAGTACCCAGTAAATGTTGTCTTATGCATAATGATTTGAATCTTCCTTTTTTTTCATCCAGGTGAATTTTTAGAGAGAACCAATGGGATGAGAAACCTGAGGACTATCCCACTAGATGCTATGCCCCAGCTCCCATCCATAAATGTGGATTATTCCATAAGACGGACACAATTTATTCTCATTGGATGAAGTGCTTATGGTAACGTTCAGCATGTTGGAAATATCTAACACAAAGTCAGCTAGTACACACCCAGTGAAATACCGTGCCTTGGTGAATTTCTCTCTGAGAGTCTCATAGCCTCACCCTCCCTTTCCTTCCCACTGCTAGCAGAGGACGCTGCTTCTTATTTGTTCACGTGACTCTACTAGTACAGAAGACTATTTGGGATGCCGTATAAGAATAAACCATAAAAATAGAGTTATTGCTTCTTTTTTAAGATAGTCAAATTAGTTTTATTCTGAATAAATAATCTTGAATTTTTAAAGCAAGTTGATATAAAATAAAGCATGGAGTAAAGACGTACATAGGTAATACATTGATATACAAAAAGTCTTGATGACTTGTTGGGAATGACTGATGTTTTGAAAATATCTGGACCTTCTTTTCACTCAGCTTCAGTCCCTGATTCTTTCCAATTTCATACTATCCTCCGAGTTATCTTTCTAGACAAGAATCTGATCCTATAGCCCTCTTTCCTTAGAGGTCCTCAAGTCTTGGGCTTAGCACAGATCCCAGTCTTAAGAATGTGCAAAATTTCTTCATTGATCTGGTTCCTGCTTTTGTCCCCAACCTCATGGATCATGAGGATCATGACTTCCCCAGTACACTTTGTGCTTCGTCAAAATCAAGATGTTGAAATGTCCTTGACCATACCCTGTACATTTTATAATTCTGTGCATTCTATAAAATAATTCCCTTTGCCTAGATGGTCATATATTCACTAAACCATATGGAGAATTTAGATTCATGATTCAAAACTCAATTCATGTTATTTTCAGGAAGACTTCTGGGAGGTAGAGTTGATTATTTTTCTCCATGTAAAAAAGTACTGTTTTATATGATTAAGTCTTTTCTTCTATCATTTTATTTTTATGTATTTCATGAACATATCTACATGTTGTCTCCTTTACTGGATTATAATCAAGGACTCTATTCCCACCACAAGCAGTAAATATCTGAAAAAAACAGGCAAAAAATAAATGTAGAATGGATGAATGAGTAAAAGTGTATGTATCCCTACCTTGCAAAATACATGGATAGACTTTAAAATGGATACATAAAATAAAATAACAGTTGTTAATGATGTAAACAGATTGCACTCTCTTCTTAAATTTTCACTTGATTTTTTTTACTGTAATTGCCTTAGGAAATTTAACAGTGCTGTGCTAATTATTAAATCAAATGCCTTTGTTTTAGACGCCATTGTTTTAGCCTTTCCATATCATTCGAAACATTAAACGCTAACTACTTTCTTCACTACTCTTCCCCTGACTTCTTCTGATCAGAAACATTATACCTCAATTCTGCTTATTGTTTTCCCTGGTCCCCTGTTCTGCTTCTTTATTCCACATTAAAGTTACCAACCACCAGTTTTTCTAGATGGAAAACTTAACACCATTTTTTTTTCTTTCAGACAGAGTCTTACTTTGTCACCCTTAGTAGAGTGCCCTAGCATCATAGCTTACAGCAACCTCAATCTCTTGGGTTCAAGCAATTCTCTCGCCTTAGCCTCCCAGGTAGCTAGGACTACAGGAGCTCCCCACAATGCCCGGATGTTTTTTTTTAGAGATGGGATTTTGCTTTTGCTCAGGCTGGTCTCTGAACCTGTGAGCTCAGGCATCCACCCACCTTGGCCTCCCACTTAATCATTTTTAATAATGTCTCCTTACTCACAAACTGCATATACTTATATAACAAATTTTGTGCATTATTCATCTAATTTGTTATTTTTAAAAGGAGTTTATATTTTTATAGTAATTTTAGATTTTCTAATTTGTTTTTAATCTGAAGAGCTGTGCATTCCTTGTTCTGTCAGGGTATGAACTCTCAGCTAGACTACAGAAATGCCCTCTCTGGTTATATAAGAATTCATTTGTATGTCACAATCACAAATCCCCCTAATTTACTCAAAATAAGGGAAATTCATTGGTTTCTTCTTATCAATTATATACTGCCACAATTATATCCTATCAAGTATATAATGTCACAATAAACAATATTGGAATGGCCATATGGAATATAACACTAAAAATTTATTAGTTTAAGGGTTAGGTGAGCACATCTGCTGATACTGAACTGGGATTTGGACAGTCTTCGCTGGGCTAGCATAATTATTTGAGGCAGGCTGGGTAGGGCAGCTTCCACCTGGCTGGGATTACTGGGCTCTGCTGCACAAGGTCGCTCAACTTCTCGAGACCCAGGCACAGAGCCGATACATGGTCACTCCCACCTCACTAGGCAAAGTCAGGTCCAAGGCTATCCTGGACTCAGAGGGTGAGGAATAGACTCCACATCTCCATAGGAAGAACAGAAAACCACATTGCAAAGGGTACAGGTAAAGAGTTGGGAAGAATGGGGACCATTTGCACACTCAAACCACTACAATCCCATAAATAAAATTTAGAAATGAGATGGAGCTGATCTTAGACAAGATTGAATCTGGGAAAATAATTTTATCCATAATCAATCATCGTCTCTTCAATTTCAGCCTATAATTTTCAGGCTAGTTTTTCCAACAAGGCTGATTCTGTATTTTCAAGTGGCTCTATGCTTATAAAGAAACTAAGTTCATTCCCAGAAGCAACTCTGAAAAAATATCTGGGGGGAAACCTGCTGGGTATACATACCTTTCTCTGATTTTTTTCACTATTGCCAGGGGGGAAAAATACTGTAAGTAACTCAGATAATTAACCTAAGCCAAGGGATGACAGTATATCCCTTGCTCCTAGAATCAGAAAAACAATAAAATTAGAAGAGGAAAAGGGAAGGAGGAAAGAAGGAAGAAAAGAAGGAAGGAAGGAAAGAAGGAAGGAAGGCAGGAAGGGAGGGAGGTAGGTAGGGAGGGAGGGAGGGAAGGAAAGATTCTTACCAGAAGGGGAAGGAAGAGTGATGGGAAGCGAAAATTAATATGACCTTGGTCTTACCCAAATAAGTTCCTTCACATTCTCATGTTATACAGAATGATCAGAGTTATCCTAAATGACAGAACTCATCACATCATTTCCCAGTTTAAATGTCTCCAGTGACCCCTCATTGACTGCAGCTAAAATATAAGCATTTTAACATAATAGGCAATATCCTTCTCAATCTGGTATCTACACATTTTTCTGGTTATTCTGCCTTTCCCCCCTTGGTTATTCAAAGATATCATACATTTTAGCCATAGTTACCTATTTGCCATGATAAAAAATGTATCATGCAATTTTGTCAAAACTTCAATTAAATTGTCTTCATTAACCTGGCCAAAATCTAGGGATATCTCCTGCATTGCTTCCTTCCACAGTATTTCAACAACTGATGATATATGACCAATTTATATTATATTTGTTCCCCAATCCTGAATTCTTTTATTATTCAGTACCTTTGTTTCTGTTCTTCATATACAGAATGTCTCTTCCCTTTCTCATTCTCTACTTAAAATAGTCTTGATTTTTCTTCTTTAAGTCCCAGATCCAATATCCTCTTTCCATGAGTCTTGTATTATCCATAAATTGCTTGCCAATTTTTCTCCCATAATTCCTATCATTCTGCGTTTGGATTCTTTGTATCTCTGTCTATCTTTCTCCTCTGGAATTCTGTCTTTGTTGTCTATTGATCCTCTGTGCTTAGCATGCCTAGCTAGATATAGGCTAGTGCCTATATCTGCACTATAATTCCCAATAGTTATATTGTCCAATATTTGTTTAAGCACATACTAGTGTTAATTTCTAAAAAAAATGATAGCACTTAGAAATGAAAAATATTTCCACACCTACTTGGATAGAAAAATCACCATGTTTCAATCTATGCATTGGAATAATGATGGCAAACTGTTTTAAAACATTCATTCTTCTCCAAAACCATAAAGATACCCGAGTCTAGTGAAGTTCAAAGCTAATTTATTAACTTTATCTTTAAAATTTCATCATTGTATTACTTGTGAATTATTTTCTCCTCTTGGAGAAAATTATCTTTTCAAATTAAATATCTGATGTTACCTCTTGGTCTCATTTATCTCATTATCTTTTCAAATTAAATATCTGATGTTACCTCTTGGTCTCATTTAAATATATCCTCTTTCTGAGCAAAGATAGATGTATTTTCACTTTGTTCTGTAAAACCATACATGCTAATGATAAATGAGCAGGGTCTGTGGTTACATTTATCCTTATCTCTTCTGAAGCAGAAAATCTGGCAGTCTCTTATCTTAACTTTAACAAGTGGAGATAAACCTTGATAGAAAAATGTCTCTGGACTGCCATCGCTTTTAGCAAGAGTAAACTATTTAAACTAAAAGCAGCTGTTTTATTTTTCTATAAAATAAATCTAAAAGTAGAATTCTGTCTAAAAAATGACACGCAATCCAAGGTAGCTTTCAATAAAATGCAAATGCAACTGTGCTGCACTTTTATCTGTTATAAATATAAAAGTATTTTGAATGAAGTTCTTTTGGCTGTAGAACTAAGGTGGGTTGTTGAAGAAATGTCCAGTCTATTCCATTATTATCATCAAGGAAGCGGTGCTAATGTTGTACAGGCTATGAAGCTTATAAACACCTATATGTTATTTTGTAACGATTGATAAGTCCATTTGTTAGATATTAATTTATGGTCCAGCAACTGGGAGTTCCCCAGCGGGTTCTTAGAACAGATTCTTGGCTCTTAATGGAGGAAGGCGATTCCAGAGTGGAGTTTCTGTTCCCTGTTAGAAGGCACTACAGAAGAAAAGAAATCCATGGAAGAAGGGGAAAAGATAAATATTGGCAGAGAAGAACTCTATGTTTCCATCTTATGAGGGGTAGAAATGTACGTTTTAAATTTAAAATTTTGTCATCTTTATGTAACCCTCTTGCTAGTCTGACTTTTTAATTGAATTGCAGATGCCAATTGACTCTGAGAGATATTTTGGCAATTATTTTTGTTTCTTTGATTGTTTCCTACACAAATACTAGGCTGTCATATAATTAAATATATTATATTTTCAAGTTGTTGTATTAGAACTTTAAATTTCCTTCCTTCCTATCTTCTTTTCTTCCTTTTTGTTTTTAAATTCAGAGCAGACAAGAGCATTACTGTGGTTGAACAAAAATTATCTTCCTTTACAATTAAAATGACTTGAAATATAATTTGTGTGTGTGTGTTTTAAATCGAATCATTTATGAGGTAATCGTTAATTCAACCTAACGTGCCTAAAACGAGAGAATATACTTCTGGGAATCTCCGTTCTAAATGTCAGGGGACTGTGAAGTCCCCAGCCCTGGTTTGGACTTTCCCTGGGCGCCACCAGCAAGTGGTTCCCAGAAACCCGAAGGCCTTTGTCTCAGCCAGCGCAAAACCACGGAGCAAGCAAGTAAGCAAGCTAACAGCGCATTATTTCATTTTTGCTTAAAAAAAAAAAAAAAAAGTACCTTCCAAAGAGAGGAATGGGCTTCTGGGTCCGGAACGAGAGAGGACGCCCTTACAAGCTTGCCTCGTACATTTATTCGCTCATTCCTAGCTTTGCTCCACCCACTTCTTTATGCATTTCTTTTTTTTTTCTTTTTTTTTTTATAATTTTATTGAATCATAATTCTGTACATTGGTGCAATCATAGGGCACGATTCATATACATTCAGAAATGTTTTGATCGTACTGTTACAGATAGCCTTCATGGCATTTTCTTGATC
>CAUYON010153106.1:0-19623 GCA_963573935.1 Arctocebus calabarensis | reverse complement strand
GGGAGGGGTGCGGAAAGGAAGAGCAGAGCGAGGGAAGGAGCGAGGGGGTGGGGTCTTGGTGTGTGCCACACCTTTTGGGGGCAAAACACGATTGTAAGAGGGACATTACCTAACAAATGCAATCAGTGTAACATGGTTTCTTGTACCCTCACTGAATCCCCAACAATAAAAAACAAACAAACAAACAAAAACCTCTCCTACCATGTCTGTCCTAGCCAGGGACTTTTCATCTCCAAAGGCAACCACTTTTTAATAGTGTTTGGTGCAGCTTGCCAGAGGGGGAAGAACAAAACACATAAATTTCTCACAGAGAAACATCATTCTGGATATTTCATTTCAATGAATAATATAATATATGGCCTATGTATCTGTTTCTTCCACCTAGCACAAGGTTTTCTAGTTTCATTCATGTTGTAGCATGTATTAGAATTTCTTTCTTTGTCCAAGTAATATTTCATTGTATGAATACACCATGTTTTATTTATCTGCTCACCAGTTTATGGGCATTTGGGTAGTTTCTACTCTCTGGCTATTATGGATAATGCTGATATGAATATTTGTGTATGGGTTTTTTGTGTAGGCATATGTTTTCAGTTCTCTTGGGCATATCAATAGGAGTAGAATTGCTGGCTTATATTATACCTATATTTAATATTTTGAAGAATTGCCACTATCCTCCAAAGTGGCTGCATCATTTTATAATCTTACTAAAAATGTAAAAGTATTCCAGTTTCTCACATCTCATCAACACCTGCTATCATCTTTTTTATTTTAAATTTTAACAATCCTAGTGGTTGTGAAATAGTATCTCATCATGGTTATGATTGGTATTTTCCTAGTGACTAACAATGTTGAGCCTCATTTTATCTGCATATTGGCTAGTGTAAGTCTTCTGTGGAGAGATGTCTATCCAAATTCTTTGCACATTCTTAAACTGGGGAATTTGTTTTTTTTATTTTTGAGATGTAAAAGGTTTTTTTTTTGAGACAGAGCCTCAAGCTATCACCCTGGATAGAGTGCTGTAGCATCACAGCTCACAGCAATTTCCAATTCCTGGGCTCAAGCGAGTCTCTTGCCTCTGCCTCCCAAGTAGCTCAGACTATAGGCACCCGCTACAACGCCCGGCCATTTTTTGGTTGCAGCCGTCATTGTTGTTTGGCAGGCCTGGGCTGGATTCAAACCCGCCAGCTCAGGTGTATGTGGCTGGCGCCTTAGCCCTTTGAGCCACAGGCGCCGAGCCGAATTGTAAAAGCTCTTTATGTACTCTGAATATAAGTCTCTTATCAGATACTTGATTTGCAAATTTCTCCTATTCTATGAATGCTCTTATTTTCTTTTCTTTTTCCACATCAGACAGGTAATGTGCTAACATATTAACAAGTTTTGAGGGAGGCACAGCTCACATATGAATGTGAGAACTCAATCATCATGTTTATGAACTACAAAAGAATTAATGTTCTTGATTTAAAGGCTAGTTTGGCTTCCAATTTGCCAGTTATTTACTCTTAGACATTTAAAAATCTTACTCCTTTGACATCTAGCTTATATTGATGATGGAAATTAAAGATTTCATGTCATTCGTCATTGCTTCTGAACAATTCTCAGCCACTACTTCTTAGAATATTGTCTCTATTCCATTTTGTCTTACAATATTCCAATTGGATGTTAGTCCTACTCATTTTGGTCTTTGTGTGTCTTTGACTTTCCTTCAGATTTTCCAATTTTTTATCCTTATCTGCTGCATTCTGTATAATTTTTTAGATCTTAGAGGTTTTTTTAGTTTACTAATTCTTCTATTCTATCTAATCTGCTGTTTAACTTGCCTATTGAATTTTCATTTGTTTTGTTTTGTTTTTGTTTTTGAGATAGTCTCAAGCTGTCACGTGGGTAGAGTGTCGTGGCATCATAGGTCACAGCAACCTCAAACTCTTGGGCTCAAGCAATCCTCTTGCCTTATACTTTCTATTTTAGTAAAGACAGGGTCTCACTTTTAGTCAAGCTGCTCTCGAACTTCTAAGCTCAAGCAATCCACCTGTCTTGGCCTCCCAGAGTACTAGGTTTACAGATTTGAGCCACCATGCCCAGCCTTCTATTGAGTTTTTGATTTTGGTTATCATGGCTTTTGTTTCTAGATGTTCTATTTGATTTATTTTTCAAATCTCTCTCATCTTTTTTGATAGCATATGGTCCCTTTCTCATATTTTCAGCTTTTTCTCACTTTTCTTTAAGCACTTTAAAAAGTTCCTATTCTTTATTTCATATCTAATATTATAACTCTGTTATAGGAAGATGGAAAATATCTTATGCTGGTGTTTATTGGGTATGCCAACATTTGTTCATGCAGATTTGTTTCCAGGGTCTGATTTATTTGTTATTTTTTTGTATTTGGGCTTCATTTGTTCAAACTTTTTGGGTGAGAATCCTACATGGCCTGGGTTAAGAGCTGGCTTCTGCAGAGAAGCTTTATGTATAGAAATACATATTTCTATGTATTTACAAGAAATACAGTCATTCTTTGTGCAAAGCTTCTTCAAAGAATGAATAATTCACTAATAATTTTCATTAATGTTTCATCTTGTGTTTTTCAGATCATGCATCTTACACATTCTGTTTTCAAAAGTACTTGAAGCCCAGGATTGTAAATTCTCAATGGAAACATTTTTTTCAGTAGCGGAACTCAGTTGAGACAAACAAATTTCCCTTTCCCCTCATTTTGCAAATGCCAGATTTTCCCTGGTTCATATAGCCTTTAAAACAAAGCCTTGCAAACACCAGTTTAATGGCAGTCCTCGGTTATCAAGATTAGCCAACAACCCCAGGCAGCCATAGTGTCAGGGTCCACTTAAAATAACTTTGGTTTTCTGGTTTCTTTTTGTTCCTCTGCTTTGTGTAAGATTTCTGTAAGATTTTCCTTCCTCTCCGCCCCTCACCCCCACCCCTGGCCCTTCTATGTATTTACAACGTTTGTCATGTTTTAGGTGTTTTTGTACTGGGAACATTGTCATGTTATCTAGTTCCCACATTGCAGGGGGGAAAAGTATAAATACAGGAGCAGATAGTTGCTAGAGTTTTCAGCCCTCCCCTCCCTTGGATCCTTTTCTGGATCTTCATGTGACAGAAGATGAGTTAATCAGATAATGGAATTCCTATGCTGTTAGGTAGCTGATGACGTCTCTGGGTAATTTAGAACTTTGTCCAATCAGAATGCATTATTTTTAAGAAGCATTTGTGAAAGGGAAATCAGTGCTCTAAATCTTGCATGCAGTCAGGAGGAGTGATATTTGAGATAAAGGTGGGTTTTTCTGAGACCCTTCAATCACTTTCTGCCTAATACTCCTACATGTGCTCTAGGGGAAGCCCTGTGGAACCATGGTACCTGCCACATGGAAATGCTCGATACATATTTGCTGTTGAAATGTTGAAGCATAACTGAGTCATTGTGTCACAAGACAACTCCTTGATTTTCTGCAGTAAACTTCCCTCTATTGTTGATGTGACCAATCCAGAACCCTGTGTTGGAGAATACATTTTTTAAAAACATTGATAAACAGAAATAAGAGTAGGTTAGTGCATTGGGGTAATGAGCAAGGGATAACCATTTCAGATTAATTAAAGAAAGTTTTGGTGGCGCCTGTTACTCAGTGGGTAGGGCACCGGCCCCATATACCAAGGGTGGTGGGTTCAAACTTGGCCCCAGCCAAACTGCAACAAAGAAATGGCCCAGTATTGTGGCGGGCACCTGTAGTCCCAGCTACCCAGGAGGCTGAGGCAAGAGAATCTCCTGGGCCCAGGAGTTGCAGGTTGCTGTGAGTTGTGTGACACCATGGCATTCCATGGAGGGCAGTAAAGTGAGACTCTGTCTCTACAAAAAAAAAAGGAAAGAAAGAAGGTTTTCATTACAGGTGCACTTGAGGTCGAATGGTGAGAGAAACAGAGAGCTACTCCAATGCTTAGGTATAAATTGAGAATAGTAAGGCTTAACACTTATGGTGTCCTGAGTATATCCCAGCACTGTTCTGAGTTCTCTTCATCTATCAGTTCATTTAATCCTCCCAACAACCCTTAGAAGTGGATACTATTATGATCTTATTTTACAGATAAAATCAAGGCACACAGAAATTAAACAACTTGCTAAGAAGTGATAGAGCCAGAATTCTAACCCAGGCAGTGTAGCCCATCAACTTGTTTGTTAAGCTATTATGCCACATGGCTGGGCTTGGACCTTGGTGCCTGTTCACAGAGCGGCATATCGTTCCACAGATGTTGTACCCCAGGAACCCTCTGAGCCTTATCTGTATTGTTCTCCAGATTGGAAATGACCAGTTCTCTCTTTATCTGATGAACTCTTTATCTTTTCTGCCACTGCTGAGATCTTTGTTCTTTCCAGAAGTTGAGAAGTTGGACAAGGGTAATAAGGACAAAGAAGAAGGGAAGGGCCACGGGTGCTGGCTCAGGCCTATAATCCCAGCGCTCTGGGAAGCTGAGGCAGGTGGATCCCCAGAGTTTAGGTGTATTTGGAGTCAACCCATGGGGGTTGGGCACATTCCACAGATTGCCTGTCAGGTTAGGGTCTTTCACATGAACTTCCGGAGTGTGGGGCCAGCCAGTTCAGTTGTTTTAGGAGGACAGAAGGAGGAGGAGGAGGAGAAAAGGTTTTGTGTGTAGCTGTCTAAGGACCCCCAACAAACACAACTCGAAAAATGTCCCAGTTGGGACTTAAGCCCAGCTTTTTATGATTTCTCATACTCTCCTTTATATTTATGCTTTTTCCCAGTTTCTGGAGAGTGGAAAGGGATCCTCATAGGAGCCAAGTCTTCACTCTTTGCAATAAGTAATTGCTTTGCTGGGAGAAGTCCTGAGCCGGTAAGTTTCACTTCTAGTGCAAATGCCTGGATGACAAGGTTTGTCCCGGGGAGGAGATCTAAACTCCTGCTCTGACCTTCAGGGGTCAAGGAGTGGTCAGGTCCCTAACAGCCTGCCTAGAGGAAGCTGCCAGGCGCCTGTAGGAAGTGAGCGGGCCAGTCCCCAGCACACCCGGAGTCTGAAGCTGCCCCAGCAGTGCTGGCACCCTCCCCACAGGGTTGACTCAGCCGGAAGCTGCTCTGGGCCACTTTAACGGAAAGGGTCTGTCCTCACCTTTGCCCTTCAACTGAAACATAGAGGCTGGGAGAGGCCAGGCTGATGCAAGAACCAGAATTCCTGCTTGTGGGGTAGGAGCAGGGCAGACGCATTTGCAAGGGATTTGTGGGTACCATGTGTGCCTGGTCCCATAGCCAGGGACAGTTTTCCCGCCACCTGGAAAGTCACTCTATTCTTAGGTCTTAGCTGAGAGGTCTGTGGTGCCTTCACAGTGCTGTTTTAGATTGTGCTGTGTGTGGAAAAGCCTCCAAAAAGGATGGTTCCAGACTCAGGGAGGCAGCTGCTCCCCTTTCTTGCTGAGGATGGCCACACTGCCAACCTGTGATTGCTGCTAGTGTGGCCAGGGGCTCCTGGAGGAAGAACCTCAGGGAGCCACCACAGCTGGCCAGAATTGCAAAGCCTCTTAGGGTGGTAGAGCCCAATCCAATTTCCCTGAGGCAGAGAGGAGTGGGTCTAGTGTGGCAGGTGTCTACCTGCATACCGTGGGGACCTGTGGCTGCAACAGGGAAATAAGTGGGCAGGAGGAGAGGTGAAAGGTCCCTCTCCAGCTAGGTCTCCACCTGCCCCCATGACATCAGCAAACCTGGACTAGGCAGGGAAGGCAAAGAGACCCAGTTTTTCCCCAAAGCTGGGAAAGAGCGTGGGACCTGTTCTAGTCACAAGCAGCTCAGGCTCTAAGCTGTCAGCTCAAAGGTTTCTCTGGAGCAATGTTTTTTTGTAGGACAGGAACAATTTCTATTCTAACCAATTTTGCTTATAATAATTTTTTAAGAAAGTTGTGAGGTTGAGGTTTTGTAGTAGGCAACTCAGGGTCCCAGAGTGGGAATGGATGTGGACATCCGAACTGGCCTGGGGCATTCCACCCTGATGTCATGCCACCACGTGGACATTGGATAGTAAACAGGTTCAGATTGGTTTTTTTTTTTTTTTGGAGACAGAGTCTCACTCCGTCACCCTGGGTAGCGTACCATGGTGTAATAGTTTAATAGCTCACAGCAACCTCAAACTCCTGGCCTCAAGAGCTCCTCTTGCCTCAGCCTCCCAAGTAGCTAGGACTACAGGTGCCTGCCACACTATCTGGCTATATTTGTAGAGATGAGCCCTTGCTCAGGCTTATCTCGAACTCCTGAGTTCAGGTGATCCACCTGCATTGGCCTCCCTGAATGTTAGGATTACAGGCATGAGTCACCAATCCTGGTTGCAACTGGCTTTCTAACACCACCCTCTCAAGCTTCTGTGTTGCACAATCTGGGGGCAACAAAAGTATAAAGAGAATAAATAAAATCACCTCCTCTGTGGTCACAATTCTGGTGTCCAACCCTTAGCTGAACAGCAAATATCATCTTTGCCACTTTTCTCTCTTTACTCAAGTTTCCCCAGGAGCAATAGGAGGTCTCGGGCCTGGGAACTCAGAATCAGCTTTGTTGCTTTACCTCTGACCTCCTGCTCCCTGAGACTTTTTCATCAGGGCTGCTGGAATTCAAAGCATGTCCATAGCTAGGACATATGACAATCAAGACTCAAACAAGTCCTACTACCTAGGTAGGGTGCAATCTTGGGGTCAGTAGAGTCTCAGAAAGGTGTGTCCAGATGTGGGAAGGTCAGGGAAGAAGAGCATGGGGCCCACACTATTGTGCTTTGCAGGTGTACTTACACACACCCCCATGCAACAGCAAAGGGTCTTTACACATGGGGAACTCAGTAAATACTCGTTAAAGGAACATTTGGGGCTCAATTTTGGACTTGAAAAAAGTGGTTCTAACTACACCTCTACCCTTCACACAGTTGTGAGGTGCATTGCAGTCCCATACCCCACACTTCTTCACCTCTGTACTTTGGCTTTTGCCCTGTTTCCTTACTTAGGATGGTCCTTCACAGGCCTAACTCCTCCTCATCTGTTAAGTTTTGGTCTAGAGGTCACTTCCTTCAGGAAGCCTTTGCTGACCCTCTGGGTCTGGGTTCAGTGTCTATCCTATGTGCTGCCCGATAAAACCTATACTTCCCTCCTGCATTAGCTTTCATCACACGGGATCTGTAGCTGCCCATTTCCCAGCCTGGAGCCTTCATTAGACCACAAGCCTTGAGGGCAATGACTGGGTCTTGTTCATGCCCATGCCTTTGTGCCTAGCACCTAGTAGGTGCTCACTAGATATTTATGGAATGACTGTGTTAGGGACACTGTTTCTTCTTCCACTTCCTCCTCTGTAGTTGACCTGGAGTTCAACCTCCTGCCATGTGAGACATAAGATTTACTTCTTGCAGAGAGAGGTCTGTTTTATTTTTATTTATTTATTTATTTATTTTTAGCAGTTTTTAGCCGAGGCCAGATTTGAACCCGCCACCTCTGGTATATGAGGCTGGCACCCTACTCCTTTGAGCCATAGGTGCCTCCCAAAAAGTCTGTTTTATAAGTCTTCAAGCTCAAAGAAATAATATCTGAAGGTAAAAGTTCAAGCACCTTCGCTGGTGTAGGGGGCTTCTTCCTGCATATAACACCCAGGAGAGTGTGATAATCTGTTCTGGGGCTGATACTGTTTTTTGTTGTTATTGTTTATTTGTTTTTTGAGAAAGAGCCTCAAGCTGTCACCCTTAGTAGAGTGCCTTGGCATCACAGCTCACAGCAACCTCAAACTCTTAGGCTTAAGCGATTCTCTTGCCTCAACCTCCCAAGTAGCTGGGATTATAGGCACCTGCCACAATGCCCAGCTATTTTTTCGTTGTAGTTGTCATTGTTGCTTGGCAGGCCTGGGCTGGATTCAAACCCAGCAGCTCTGGTGTATGTGGCTGGCGCCTTAGCCGCTTGAGCTACAGGCGCCCAGCGGGGGGTGGGGCTGATACTGTTAAGAACCAATGTGTGTGTGTGCTGAGATGCAATGGAGAACATTTTTAGGTCCTGAGTATCCCTTTGGTTCAGTGGCATAATGAACAGTGATACGATGGGCAAGTGAAACAGGAGGCAGATGTGGATGTATTGAATCTGCCATGGAAGTGAGGAGGGAAAACAGGGAGGGAACATTTATTGAGTACCTGTTCTCAATACCAGATGGTTGAGGGGTTTTATCTTGTTTAATCTTCGTTACAACCCTGTAGATTTTGATATCCTCATTTACAGATAAGAAAACTGAGATTCAAAGACATAATGTAACTTGCCAAAGATGTTGTAATAATTTGTAGTCCTAACAGTAATGTTTAATTTGTGTCTGCTCTATCATTTTCAGGTTGACCCCTAACTCAATGTTTAGAGTTTGGCATCTAGAACAGGACACAGAAGGAAAGCTCAGATTGAGCCCAGTTCAGAGGAAGGATTAAGTAGGTGGGCTCAGGGATCAGACAAATCAAATTTAAATCCTACCTGTGCCCCTTTATTGTGTGACCTTGGCATTAGGAAGGTGCTTTCCTTTTTTCAAAAATAGCATAAATTTACCTTTTCTAAGTAAATTAAGTTAGGTCCAAACAATATAATTAGTATTTATGCCCTAACCACTTAGCCATTTAAAAAGAATAATACATATAAATTGAAAAAAAAACATTATTTTATTTTATTCTAAAATTATCACGATTACTTACTAATGAGATATCTGTGCCTATTGGGCACTGTACTACTTCTCCAGCTTTGGAATCAAATTGACCGCCAAACACATATCTCTCCACTGATTTTCACACTGAAAAATCCAGGTTTGCAAAGACATTCTGTCATCGGCAGGAATGTAGCGCCATCTACTGTAGAAATGATGAACTGCCGTAAACTAGTGTAGTACACGGTGTCCCACAAATGCTAAGTACTGTGCTGTGTTTCCATGAAAAATTTCCACTAGCCTTGGAATCCCTATAAGTTCACTGTGGACTTGGGGCACTTTAATGAACAGTTTGGGAATTTTGGTATCAGGGACTATCCAGGATCTGTTGGGCAATTTATCCCTTCTGTACCTTGGTCTCCTCACCCGAAACACAGGGATAGTAATACCCTGCTGATGGGATTCCCCTGAAGTCTAAATGAGAGAGTATTTATAAAGACCCTACACAATGGTGCTTGATGCGCTGCATTAAAAACACCCAATAGTAACCACCACCACAACAACAATAAACAGACGTTTGGAACCCAAGTACAGATGCAGATGTTAATTGGTTGGAGAGGAGCCTAGGCTGGGGGGAGTTACTTCTTAATATACCCCAGGAGATTTTAATGTGCAGCCAAGGTTGAGAATCACGGACCTAACACATAGTAAATAAGTTATTTTAAAAATAAAAGTAGGCGGGGAGCAGTGGCTCACACCTGTAATCCTAGCACTCTGGGAGGCCAAGGCTGGGGGATTGCTTGAGCTCAGGAGTTCGAGACCAGCCTGAGTAAGAGGGAGACCCCCCATTTCTAAAAATAGCTGGGCGTGGTGCCAGGCACTTGTATTCCCAGCTACTCCTCCCGAGGCTGAGGCAAGAGAATGGCTTGAGTCCCAAAGTTTGAGGTTGCTGTGAGCTATGATGCTATAGCACTCAACCCCTGGGGCAACTGAATGAGACTCGGTCTCAAAAAAAGAAAAGAAAAGTAATATTTTTTATTATGACTAGGCAGAAAGAATACAAATCCAAGTATGGGAAGGCCTGGTTCCAGAATTTCTTTTCCATTTACTGACCATATGGTCTTGGTCAAGTCACTTACTGTCTCTTAACCTGTTCTTCCGTGTAAAATTAGGACAATAATTTGTGTCCAGTTTCAAGTCACAAGATTATCGTGACCTGTGAAATAATGAATGTGAAACTTTTTTAAACTGTATAGTACTATACCAGTGTTACCAATGTAAGGCATTTTTTAGAAGCAGATGTAGTCTCTTTCCTCAAAGAGTAATCTGGAAAGGCTTCCAGAAAACTAGGGCACTGAAAACCACAGTTCTTTGCTGGTCTGTGCATGGTAGAGACACCTGCTCAACCCCAACTGTGAAGAGGGAAAGGGATGCCCCTGCCTCACTCAAGGCCCTTTTGCAGGAGGTAAAAGTCAAGAGTCCACATGCATAAGGAGTCACTGTAGGACTGAAGAGTTCCAGAAAGGAGCAGCCCTGTCTAAGCCCCAGCATGGGTTGAAGTATAGCCAAACCAATTTGTTTCAGTGAATAGTTTGTTTTTATTAGCCACTGTACCATAATACATAAAGTAATTAAAAACTTAGGAATTAAAGCCAGAACCCAGACTGTATATTGTAAAAACTGAAAGCTAATTTTTAATTTATTTATGGTTCTTTGGCACTATATCTTAGCAAAAATTTCTCTAGAGTCCTTTTTAATTTTGACTTTGATTATTACATCTATATTCATACTAGGCTTATATTTCATCCATGCAAATTAGATATGCACATGTGATGAAATGGTTATTGTAATAGTTAGGAGACAAAGCACCAGTTTTAGTGAATTGGCAATAATGTCTCATCCTTTTACTTTGAACATAGCTTGAGGTCAAGGGAAATCAAGTTCCAGGCTCCCAGAGCTCTCTTTCTGCGAGACTTTACAGAAATGCACAAGGCTTCTGTTTAGTTCCAGGTATAAGGGCAATATTATTAATATAATAGCTACCATTTATTGTGTTCCAAGTGCTGCATTTTACAAACCACTATTCCTCATAGCATGGTAACAGAGGTTACTAGCATCCTCATTTTCTGGAAGAAGAAACAACTCAGAAAGTCCATCCATTGGCAGCACCCATAGCTCAGTAGATAGGGCACTGGCCACATACACTGAGGCTGGTGGGTTTGAACCTTGCCAGGCCAGCTAAAACACCAATGACAACTGTAAACAACTTGGGACACTGAGGCAAGAGAATCACTTAAGCCCAATAGTTTGAGGTTGCTGTGAGCTGTGATGTCACAGCACTCTACCAAGGGTGACAGAGTGAGACTTTGTCTCAAAGAAAACAAAAAAGAAAGAAAGAAAGTCTGTTCATGGTTACACATGAGATGAGAGGAGAGTTTCAGCCAGGCCTTCTCTCTGCCAAACTCATGGTCATTCACTGCACTACTCAGTTGTTCTAGTTCCAATAACTTTGGTTGAGGGACTCTCTGAGACTAGTCCAAGGCCTCAGGCGGGACCGTGCACAAGTTCCTTTACCTAAAGTTTCCTGCTTCCTCCCACATGATCTGCCCTGTGGCTTCATGACCTTGGGGTTTAGGGTATAGCTGCCACCTGTTCCCAGAAGTAGAATTAGGGTGTGACTAGATTAACAGGAATCCAGTTAATTGAATAAAGGGCAGATCAGCCCATTTATTGCCAGATTTAATGGGAATCTGGGTTTGGTCCCTCAACCAAAGTTTATAAGGCATGTGGTCCTTCCTGAATCTAGGTAGATGGGCAGCTGGAGGGCCTGTCTATATAGTTGCTGGCTCTCTGCACTCAGCCAAATCATTCTGAGATAACTGTGAAAAGGGGGTTGAAAATCTAAGACAGGGTTGTCTTCTAACCCAGTTTATGAAAACCCATTTCCACTTAGTGTTACCCTGCACCTTCTGAACAATCAACGGTGATTTCTAATGCATATAGCAGACATTAAAGCTGTTCACCCAATTTTTCCTCCTCTCTGCTCTCCAGGATTACACTCCCTGGTCCCTGGCCCCTTGTGATTATTGGGTTGGCCATGGATTACAATAGTTATGGCCAACGGGATGTTAGTGGAAGTGACGTATCACTACGACTTTGTGAGATCTTCAGTACTCTGCCACAGCTAGTGGTAATGCTCCAGGTAGTGGCAGCTCCAGCATCCTGAGTTTGACAGTGGCCCCATCTGACCCACAGTAGACATGCAGGATACAAGAGAAACACGCCTTTGTTCTGTTGAGCACATAATTCAGGTTTTGTTGTTGTTCTTACTGCCACTCCATAACCCAGGCCATCTGACTAGTAGAGTGTATTTAGTATTTACCTGGCAATGTGCTCTCAGTTAAGGTGGAGTAAATGAATTGCTTAAGGAGCAGGGTGTGTAGTAGAAAGAGAAGAGACAAAGTACAATCACATTTCAGCTCTGCCCCTTCCAATAGGTATTCTTTTAAGTAACTTTTTAAAGCACACCTGTCGGATGGCAGAAAACAAGTAAAAAACCCCTGACTGTACCAAATCCTGGGAAGGATGCAGAGCAACTGAAACTGGGAGTGCAAAATGGTATGGCTACTTTGGGAAACAATCTGGCAGTTTCTTATACAATTAAACATATGCTTACCATATGCCTCATCAAGCCCACTCTGATTTATCCACGAGAAATGAAAACTTAATTTACACCAAAAACCTGGTGGCTTTATTCATAATTGCCCTAGACTGAAAAGCACCCCAAATGTCCTTCAGCTAGTGAGTGGACATACAACCTGCTACAGCCGTGCAGTGAGCTGCTGCTCAGAAATAAAAAGGCAGGCACTGTGGATGCAGAAACCAGGCAAGTGAACTGCAGGGGCACTTCCCTACATAAGAAAAATCTCCAAAAACGATCTGATGTGATTCCATTCATAGCGCTGTCTGGAAAAGATAAAATTATAGGAATGGAAAATATATTCAGAGTTCCCAAGATGAGGGTCAAAGTGGGGGGAGGGTGGCAGGACAGTTGATGACAAAAGGGCAGTGTCTGGTAGTGGGGACTCTTTTATATCTTGTTTGCATCGGCCATCACATGACTATATGTTGTAAAAACTCGGAACTGAATGTTAAAAGGAGTGAATCTTATTGTATGTAAATAGAAATTTAAAGTAAATTAAACACCAGACATGAAAGGCCCGATACTGTTTGATTCCATTTATGTGAAAAGTCCAAAATAGAAAAATCCTTAGAGACAGAAAGTAGATTAGCTGTTGCCGGGGGCTGAAGGGGAAGGAAGGACAGAGAGTGACTATTAATGAGTGTAGGGTTTCTTTTGGGGGTGAAAAGAATGTTGTGGAATTAGTAGTAATGGCTGTAAACCTTGCGAATATGCTAAGAACTAGTGAATTATACACTTTTAAATGGTGAATTCTATGACATGTGAGTCATAGAAAATGAACATTTTTAAGTGAATTAAAAAATTTTTTTCTCAGCTAGTTTCTTTAAATATATATATATATATATATATATATTTAATTTTTATTTATTTATTTATTTTTTTGTAGTTTTTTTCCAGGGCCAGGTTTGAACTTGCCACCTCTGGTATATGGAGCCGGCATCCTACTCCTTGAGCCACAGGCGCCAAGCTATCCTCCTGCCTCAGGCTCCCCAGTAGCTGGAACTATAAGCACCTACCACAGTGCCCAGCTAATTTTTCTATTTTTAATGGAGACAGAGTCTCATTTTGCTCAAGCTGGTCTTGAATCCTGGAGCTCAAGCAATCCTCCCGCATGGGCCTCTCAGAGTGCTAGGATTACAGGTGTGAGCCACCGTGCTTGGCCCAGGATAAAATTAACCTTCGTAGGATGGTTGTTAATGTTGTAGAGTATAGCATGGTGTTTATAGAGGGTGCTCAGTGAATAGCCAGCCACCCAGGAGGCCAGCTTTGGCTGAATTGCTCTGTGAACACTGGAAAAATCCATTTACTTCACTGAGCCTCACAGTTCTCACTTGCTAAGATGAAAGAGTTGGATTAGATGAATTCTCAGATCCTTCTCAATCTGCTAAGGACCTCTGCGGCACTCCTTGATTGGGAAAACACTAAGAATAATGACTTGGGTTTGCGTAGTTCTTGCCCTCTTTTGAAGCATTTTCAGTTAACTTGCTTCATTTGTTATCTCACCCCACATTTCCTATGTTCTATCCTAGTGACAGTCTTCAGAATAATGGGTGAGCTGAGGCTGATGTGTGATGGGGCCAGAGCAGGGGAAGAGGATATACTCCCACAGTAGGTCCCTGGCACAGAGTTGCTGCCGAAGGCCGTCTGCTCATGAGCACCCACCCCCGGCCAGAACAAGTGCCAGGCCCTGCTCCTGTGCAGCACGCTGGGCGACAGTGGCAGAGCTCGGAGCGTACATGATGGACTTATCCCAGATGTCCAGACTTGACCCTCCCCCTGCCGGCTCATGCTGCGAGGGGCCATAGAAACCCACTCTTACAGGCTGGTGATGATGGCAGTTTTCCATACCATGTCCTACATCTACCCTTAGTCTCGGGAGAAGTATTCTTGATTTCACTGGCTAGAAACTAAACAGGGCAGTGTCTCACAGTGCTTCAAGACTGCAAAGGTGATGTCCTTTTGCCATTTATCAGCACGTGGAGAGGGAGCCTTAGGGCATTCTCCTTCCTCCTCTTTCTCTCTCTCTCACACACACTTAGGCATGCCTGGGAGGTAGGGTGGGATTGGGTCAGTGGTCCCATAGCCTTAATGGGGGTAAAGACCACATAGGACTTATAACGGAGGGGTGATAGCAGCATGAAAGATGCTTCTTGTGAACCCAACAAGATCTCACCTGGCCTGCAGCATTTGTCCCACCCCTGTACCTTCAAGGTTGCAGAAGTATCCTCTGCTCCCCTCTTACCCCTAGGTGGCTCTGGGCTGAGCTGCAGGCACACCTGTGGGAGGGGAGATGGTGCTGTGGGATAGCCAGGAGGCCGAGGTCTCCAGGCAGGAAACCCTGGGCACCCACTCACACCCACCCTGAGGACCGAGGGGTGGAGACGGGAACACGAGTAATTCCCCTTGGGTGTACCCTTGAGGGAACCAGTGGGTGCAGGAGGGAGATACAACAGCTGTGGGAACTGTGAGGGTCTCAAGGCCTGGGAGCAAGGTGGGAGGTACCACCTCCTAAGGTGCCCTTAAACTAATTAGGCAAGTCGGAAGCAACTTGGGTTGGAGGGAGGCTTGAGGCAGTGAGGTGGGCCTGAAATAGCACCCCCTGGGCTGGGACCTTACCCTTTCCCTACTTCTCCCAATGGTGGGCCTTCACTCCAGAAGGAAATCCCAGTCCCCCTCTCTTTCCCTTACCTCTGTTCCAAAACACAGCAGCCTGCTTGTGCCCTATGGTCTGGCAGGAGGCAAGGGGAGGCAGGAGCTAAGCAGGCAGGGAGGGGGGCCTATTGCCCTTCTGAACCTGGAACATCTTCTTCTTTCTGCCCTCCTGGCACTCTTTGCACTAAAATATACCCCCCGCAGCAATTCCCAGGCCAGGCAATGCACAGGCCAGGCTGGGGGCCCGCCCTGGTGTTCTGGGCCCATACTGCAGTACCAGCACCCCATGTCCCTCTGCTTTCAAGCCCCAAGCAAGAGGCAAGAGTGGGTTGGGGTGAAGGCCAGGGTTTGTTGTGGCTCTGATAATGTCAGGGCCTCTTAGGCAAGAGAAAAGTGCAGCTTGCACATTGCTTACATTTTTCTTATGAGGCCACACTGGGAAATGGTTGGAAATAAAAACAAGGAAGGGTGGGCACTGTGGCCTCAGAGACAGGCTGTTGATGTCCCCTGAAACCCCAGGGGTGAGGGAGGGTATTGTGGTGGGGTCCAGGACAGAGGGTGCTGTGGGCCTAGGAGGAAGGAATTGCCCTGTCTCGGCCTAGATGTTCCTGGATCAGGGACTCCTACAGCTGCCCCAGCTCTGCGTGAGCCCAACTTCTCCTTCAGAGGAGGTGCAGAGGCAAGCACAGCCAGGAAGAACGTGGCAAAGCTTTCAGGCCACTGTGACCCCCCTTGCCCTTGAGAGATTCCTTCCAAGACTCTCACTGGATGCTTGAAACTGAATCCTATATATACTAGGTGTGTGTTCTTTTGATCTGATGATCCAGATGGCTCCTAAGTGACTAATGTGCAACCTGTAGACAATATGCATATGCTAGAAAAAGGAATGATTCATGACCTGGGCAGGATAGAGCAGGACGGCTTGAGATTTCGTCCTGCCACTCAGAAAGGCACAACAATTCAAATGTACAAATTTGTTTTTTCCCTAAAATTTCCCACATAATATGTTTGGACCTTGGTTGATCTCAGGTAACTAAAACTACAGAAAGCGAAACTTCAGATACTAGGAGACTACTGTATTTAAGCCATATAGATCAGGGCTGGGAGAAGGAGGGGTGCTGGGGACACTGCTCCCTCCCATCAGCCCCATCCTGGGAAAGTGGGTGGCTGGCAGGGGTGGAGAGAGACCCAGACTTGGGGTCCTGCCTCCTGCATGGGCCTGTCGTCTCTGTCTGCTAAGCAGGAGTCAGGGTAGGGGGCATCCCCCCAGCAATCTACATGATTCCTTCCCCAGGTCCCATCCTCCTCTGGCCTAAAGCACTTCCAGTTACACTTTCTTTTTTTCTGCCTTTCCTTCTCCTTTTCTCTCTTTTCTGACACACTCTAGGCTGCTTTACCTTAGGGACCCTAAATGCAGAATGGAGAGTAGAGATACCAGGTAGTCAAAACAGACTTTCAGGAACTGAAGTTGTGTAATAATTCCCTAGGGATCTTGACTGCCCCCTCCTTCTCAAATTTGTAACAGTCTTTGCCTCGAAGTGTCTGAGTGAGAAGTTCCCAGGTCTCCCTTCACTCAGCCAGGGGATGTTTCTCCCCTACCCGGCCTGCCCTGGCAATGCTGAACACCCATCTGTCCTGGCTCCCTTTCCCGCCTCCCCCATTCTGATGGATTCCTGACTTCTTCATTTGCATTTTAGCCTATCAGAACTGTTCTGTTACTATTGCATCAGCTGGTTCATGGATGTTCTATATTAATTGTGTGTCCATGCTCTTTAGGATGTGATTCCATTTTCAATCAGCCTTTCTCTCCATTTCTTGTGTAGGAAGTGTGTGTTTCTATAGGATGGCCTTTCAAATAAAGAGACAGTCGGCTCGGTGCCTGTGGCTCAGTGGGCTAAGGCGCCAGCCACATACACCTGAGCTGGTGGGTTCAAATCCAGCCCAAACAACAATGACGACTGCAACCAAAAAATGGCCGGGCGTTGTGGCGGGCGCCTGTGGTCCCAGCTACTTGGGAGGCAGAGGCAGGAGACTCGCTTGAGCCCATGAATTGGAGGTTGCGGTGAGCTGTGATGTAACAGCACTCTATCCAGGGTGACAGCTTGAGGCTCTGTCTCAAAAAACAACAACACCAACAACAACAACAACAACAAAAATAAAGAGACAATGATATTCTGAAGGACTGCTGGATTTGGGGCAGAAAAAAGCCTTTGTTTGGGTAATACCTGTGAAGGTTCTATTTGGCTCCTGCTGGCTGGTAGCACAGGGTGAAGGTCAAGGCTCAAGTGAGGTAGATTACACTGGGAGGTCAGTCCTGTGCAACAGGTGGACTGGCTTCTAGCCCGAACTCTGGGATGATCTCAGAACCTTCTCTCAAGCTTCCTATGTTGGTTTCTGTCACATGGAGATAACATCACCTGCCTGGCCCAACCCATAGGCTGTGGAGTGAAGGTGATATGCCACCCAGGGTGGCCTCCTAGCTCATACCACCTCAGCACTTAGCCCATATTTCCTCCTCAGAATGTTCTCTCTCGTCCCCCTCCCGCCTAGATCCTAACTCCCCTTCAAAGACTCAGTGTAATTTTTTTCTACTCTATGGAACCATCCCTGAATAGTGTAGCTGATAGTGTTGTGTCTCTTCTTTCAACTTCTATTACACTCATAGCTGGCACTACCCAGTGAGCATGTAATTCTTATATCAGGATTTCTCAACTCAGCACCATTGACATTTTGAGCTGTATAATTCTTTGTTGTGGGGGTTACCCTGTGCATTCTCAAATGTTCAGCAGCAATGTTAGATGCCAGCAGCACCCTTTCAGTGACAACAAAAATGTCTCCAGACATGGCCAAATAAATCCTGGGGGAAAAACTCCCCCCAGTTGAGAATCACTACTTTATGTTCTTATTAGACTTTTAATGTTTCATTTCCCTGCCTAGATTCGGTTTTGTGCCCTCGCATGCCTAGTGCACTGTTACACATGTTACGTGCTTCATAATTATCTGTTGAACAAATCAATACGCTCTTTTCAAGCGTTAAAGGTACAAGTAGGTTGAGTACAATGGCTCATGCCTGTAATCCTAGCACTCTGGGAGGCCAAGGTGGGAGAATTGCTTGAGATCCGGAATTCAAGAACAGCCTAAGCAAGAGCAAGACCCTGTCTCTACCAAAAAAAAACCAAATAGCTAGGCATGGTGGCATTTACCTGTAGTCTAGCTACCAGGGAGGGTGAAGTAGGAGGATTGCTTGAGCCCAAGAGTTTGAGGTTGCAAAGAGCTACAATTCCTCCACTGCACTCTAGCCCTAGTGACAAAAAGACTGAGGCCCTATCTCAAAAAGAGGGGGAAAATAGAAGTTAGAACTATCTTTAAGCTTAAGAGGCCCTATCTCAAAAAGAGGGGGGAAATAGAAGTTATAACTATCTTTAGGCTTAAGTTACACTTTTATGAGTTAGAGATATTCACATTTGTTTCTAGGTAATCAATGTACTCTCTTCCCACAATTAGATGATGAGAACTACTTAGTAAGGGACTTTGCGGTGTCTACTGCAGAAATTTTGTTATATTAAATGTAACCACAACACTGTAGTTCTAATTACTTGGGAGGCTGAGGCAAGAGTTTGAGGTTGCTGTGAGCTATGATGAGGCCATGGCACTCTACCAGGTTAATGGAGTGAGACCATCTAAAAATAAATAAATAAATAAGAAAATAAAAATAAATAAATGTAACCATAATGAAAACATTTCCAAGCTAAAATCCACCTATTTCAAGTGATATTTGTTTGCTCAGATCAAAATGTGAATCCGAAAATAATCTGAACAATCCTTGCAAAGGCCCCTGTGATGGACTGTGGCTTGTGTTAGTTCCCCACTGATGTCAAGTTCTGTGAGCTGGAAGAGAAGAGGAAAGTTACTAGGAAGATATTTAGAAGAACCTCTGCCCAGGAAATCTCCTTGGTTTTCCTTCCAGGTTGGACTATCTCCCTCTTTTTGAACTTTAGAGATCTTCATTTGTGCCTTTCCTCCTCTTTTGGCTCTGCCCAGGTGGTTGAAGTTGTTAGAAAGGGCTCGAGAGTTAGAATAAACAGGCCAAGGGGCTTACCCCAGCTCCAGCAATCATCATTCTCTGACTGTGGACAAACTGCTTACCTTTCCTGAATTTCTGTTTGTTGCCTGAGAAATAGGCATAAGAAATGGGATGCAAAGTGCCTGACCTTCCATCTTCCCATATTGTGGGTAACTCAAGGGCAAGAACCATATCTAATTCCTCTCTGCACCCCTCTAATACCTAACATGGTGCCTTGCCCATAGTAGATGTTCCATCAAGTTTTGATAAAAGGATGCCAAGAAAAGTCTGGAAGATGAGGAAGTGCCTGAACCAACCACCGCCTCTCTTCTTATAGCTTCGTGTTAATTGCATCTTGCCTCTGTAACTATATATACATATTTTTTCTTTTCTTTTTTTTTTTTTTTTTTTATGATATAAATAAAAACAGATTTATTACACAGTAATTCAAATTAATTAAAAAAGTGCATACTAAAATGGCATAGTATTATTGGGAACAGAAATATGTAAAATGAGCAAAAATTGAAAACATACATATGAATTGAGGTAAG
>CAUYON010153105.1:0-18117 GCA_963573935.1 Arctocebus calabarensis | reverse complement strand
AGACTGGGAGAGAAACGGAGAGAGCTTCTCTCTCCCCACTAGAATTTTCTCCCTCTAACAGATGCCTTAATGTTTTCTGTATTCTTTTCTTTCTTTTCTGTGAATAAATTCTGTCTTACAAAAAAAAAAAAAAAAGAAAATCCTCTGGTTTTGTCCCTTACTCATGTTACAACCATTTTCTTACTCCAAAGTTTATGAAGTTTTAGGCTGGGCATGCCTATAATGCCAGCACTTGGGAGGCCAAGGCAGATGGATTGCTTGAGCTCACAAGTTTGAGACCAGCTTTTGCCAGAGCGAGACTTGGTCTCTAAAAAATTGCCTGGTGTTGTGGCGGGCGCTTATAGTCCCAAGTACTTGGGAGACTGAGGCAAGAGAATACCTTAAGCCCAAGAGTTTGAGGTTACTGTGAGCTGTGATGCCATGGCACTCTACCGAGGGCAACAAATAAGTCTGTCAAAAAAAAAAAAAAAGTTTATTGAGTGTTCTTTATGTGACCTCAGAGATTACCAGAATAATTTTTATGAAATTTAATTGTTCTCAAAAAATAATTTAAAGACATGAGTAATACCATAATGAGTGTATCAAGTTAAATTGTCTTTAATTTGTTAACTTTGTTTTTGGTCTCATTTGGAATCTTACTCGAGCTATTTTTTTCTTCAGTTATTACTCCTTTCACTTTTTATAATTGATAGGACTTACTTGATTGACTTTATTGGACCAATTTGTTTAGGTCAAACTTAGGGGCTATGTAAGTCATGGGTTGTTTTGATATTTATTTGAAGTGGACCAACACAAGACGGCACTGTGTGTGTAAGAGGTACTCCATAACTAACAATAAGTATTCCTGTTGGAGTGAGTTTTTGTCTCTACATGAGATTGAAAATAGTCATATGTATAAATGTCACTTATCTTTCATTTGGAAAGAGAACATCTGTTTGCAGACTACACGATTTAGTCCATCTGAATTTAGAAAGAGTAATTTTGCTTCTTTCATTTCTAAATTATCTCTCATTATTTGCTATTTCTGTTCATCTTCAGGTACACATGCATCTTGGCCCTTATTTCCTGTATCACAGCTAAAAGCTTTCTCTTTTTTCTGCCTTATGTTATTTCTACAGTATATGTTATATTATGATTAGAAGGATTATCTATTAGAATTTGAGAGCATTTGTACTATATAAATTAAACATTCTGGTCATGTATAGGCAGTCCCCAAGTTAACAAACGTCTGACTTACATATAGCGTGCACTTATGAATGGAGGCTATTACAGTAAATCCTTGAGTTTACAAACATCTTATTGGCATATGACTCACACAAACAGAGACCATTGCTGGTAATAGGTAAATGTATCTATTCCAGCTGACATATTTAACTTAAGAACAAACACACAGAACCAGTCTCACTTGCAACCCAGGGTTTGCATGTAATTGATAGAAGAATGGAGTGTCTGTTGATCAGAGTGTTAAATCAGGCAGTTAGCATCGTTTGTCTTTGTTTGAAAAAGGGAAATGTTATTAAATCCTAACCCAAAGGGTGGCAAATACTACATTGGACTAGGTATAGCTTTAATAACACTGGTACTTAATATGTTGTAAATGATGTGTAAAGAAACATGTCAGAATTTGGAAATTTCTTAAGATACTCCATATTCATTTCATATCTTAGAAGTAAAATTTTAATAAATTAAAACTTTAAATAAAGTAAAACTTTAATAAATTTTAAGATAGTTAATGGCAAGTGATAAATTTAGTATTTCTTTATGAAATACATTGCAACTTAAGTTTCTATTTAGAATCTTCTGTTTATGAGTGTGCATATTATACATTAGACAATAAAAGAATGGACTCTGTGGACTTAAAGTCTGAAATGATCTTTCTTTTCCAGATACTGTGATCTTGGGGAATTTCTCACTTATTTTATTCTATAATTATTTTAACGGAAGTAGTTCAATGTCCACTGCTTTCTTTCTTGTTCACCTAAGTGTAGCCAACTCCTTGGTTTATTCTCTATAGAAAAATCACAAAGATCATGGCTGGCTTGCAATTGAAATATTTCATTTTCAGAGAGTGGCCAGAGATGGAACTGTTAGCACCAGTGTTCACATTACAGTGTTTGATCTTATCAGCAATGGGAAATCCAAGTGCCCTGAAGTTAAAGTAAATGCCTTAGTGTATATTGGCTACTGCTATGTTTCGTTCTGGGTTCTACTTATGCTGGTAGAGATCAGAATTCCTCTGCTTATGACTACTAAATGTAATGACAGAAACATGACAAAATCTACATATTTTTATGGAGTTTAGGTAAACTTATGACAAAGACACGGACTCAACATCTGGAATACTGTTCTCTTAATAATGACATTTTTAAAAATTGTTCATTTTACATTGATGTAATACTGTATGTATGTATCATGTAATATATTATGTTTTGATGAATATATACATTGTCAAATGTTTGATTCAAGCAAATTACCAAATGCTTTACCTCACAACATTTTTGTGGTAAGAGAACAATTGTCTTAGCATTTTTCAAATATACATTGTCATTAACTATAGTCACCTGGCTGTATAATAGGTTTATACTGATTCTTGCTATCTAACTGTAAATATGTATCCTTTGATAGACCTCTCCCTCAATGCACTCTGTCCTAAGAGCCCCAGTCTCTAGTAACCATTCAACTCTCTACTTCAGTGAGTAACATTTAGATTCATATATGAGTGAGATTATGGGTTGTATAGATTTCTGTATGGCTCCTTTCAGTTACCTCATCCATGTGATGTAAAATGACAGGATTTTCTTTCTATAGGTAAATAGTGTAACATTTAGTTTGTATCCCATATTTTTTTTTATTAACTCAATAATGGAAACTTATGTTGATTTCATATGTTGGTTATTATAAATAGGACTGTCATAAACATGGGAGTGCAATTGTCTCTTCAACACACTGACTTCATTCTCAATAGTGTGAGTACTGTATAATAGGTTTATTTTTAATTTTTTTAATAATCTCCATACTATTTTTTACAATGTCTGTATTGATTTATATTCTCACCAAAAGCATGTAAATGTTCCTCTTTCTCCACATCTTTTCCAACACTTAACTAACTTTTATCATTTAATAGTAGTCATTCTAACAAGTGTCAGTTTTTATAGTGGGTTTTTTAGATTTGTAATTTTCCATTGTGTTTTCTTGTCTTCTTTGTCTAAAATCAGCTTTAAATGCATTGATTTATTTCTGGGCTCTCTATTCTTCTACATTGGCCTATGCGGGTTTTTTTTTTTTTTTTTTTTAACCAGTACTATACTGTTTGGGTTATTACAGAATTTAGAAATTACTCAAGTTACTTCATATCCATTTCATATCTTGGAATTAAAAATTTCAGGACAGTTAATGGCAAGTGATGAATTTTTTATTTAGTCTCTTCTGAAATACAGTACACCTTGTATTTCTGTGCAGAATCTTCTGTTTTTGAGTGTGCATATTACATGTTGGACAGTAATAGAATGAAGTCATACATGGCCTTTATTGCATGTATGACTTCATTGAAGTGTATTTGATCAGAGGTGTTTTTATTGTTAGATATCCAAATTGGTCATATCTTTTCCCTGTTTATTAAATGTTATGTATAGTCCTGGGTTTTCTTTCTAGTAGGAAACTAGATCCATGCATTCACACCCGTAGGAGGCCCTGAAAGTGTCACACCACACATTCTGTGTACCTGATCTTATGATGTCTACTCTTGAGTATCTGACTCTGGATAAAATTGACGCTCAGGGATTTTCACATCTTTTGCTTATTGAATTATTCCAAATATCTAGAAAAGTGGCTAGACACATTGAGTGCTTAATACATGTGTGTTAAATGAATGGACTACAATCAGAGTTCTCCCACATATTTGGGCCTGTGTTCTCCTTTTATCACCCAGGGACTGCTCTTCTGTCTGTGTTAAAGACAAATGACCAGATGGAAAGAATCTCAAACCTCCTTTATAAAAGCAAAACATAGGTTTGCTTTCTATGTGTTTTCTAAGAATAGTGGGACATGGGCCACTGAAGCAAGAGGTAGAGAGCTTCTTTGATGAAAGGAGAGAGTAAAATAAAAATGAACAACCAAGGCTGGGAAAGTAGCCTTTCTACAGGAATCTGTGTGCCATGTCAGTGCCATTTAGTCCCTACCAGAATGCTATGAAATTCATCTTCTGAGTCCCCTCCCCAGTTTTAAAGGAGCAAACTATGGTTCAGAGGGCTGCAGTGACTTCCCCAAGACACACCTAGCAAATGGCAGACTCACCTCTGTACCTTAGAGGGGACAGATGCTTCACTGCTCCAGAAACTATGGGATGGTGGTGAAGTCACAGAAGGAACCCAAGAAAGTGGAAAGGGAGAGCATTGTCTATCCCTAGAAGGCTGAAAGCAGTGAATACACCTGTTTCTCCTTTTTTCCTGAATGATGGGTCTTTATTATGCAGGTCTCCTCTAGTTTCAAGAGACTCATTTTCATACCTGAGGGGAGGAGAGAGTGGAGTAAAAAGGGACCAAAGTCAGTGACAGTGTCTACTTAGGTTGGGGTCTGAAGCTCAGACTGGAACAGTTCTTAAGGACTTAAGCATGTGAAGAAAACGAATGTTCATGGAAAAATGTTCCAGACTTTCAAAGTAAAATTTCATGTGGGGGTAGAGAATGATTAAACTATTAATAATTCATGATATCTTCAAGGTGTTTTGTCAGGTGTGGTATAACACCAGCCACTGTATCAACAGCCTGTGTGAAGAGCATTATTCCTGTGAGTCCTTAAAAACACATTCTTATAGAGATGGGAAACCACAGGCTTTGGGACATAAAATCACTACTCACCAGCAAATTGGTCAGAAGTGAGAACTTTCCACAGTAAGTACTGTATGAAATTCTCCCTAAGTTAATATTTAGAGGAGGTTGGATGCAGAGAAGCAGCTACATTCAGACATAGCCAGTGACAATATACCTGCCACAGCACTTTTGAAAAGTAATTTGGCTGTAGCCGTTAACATTGTACCTATGCATATCTTTTATATCAGTAATCCCTTTCCTGGCAGTCTATCTAGGATATCGAGTATATTTTCTGGTATAAACTATGTCCTCCTAAAAATTGATATAATTATGTTGTAACACCCAGTATCTTGAGAATGTGATTGTATTTGGACATATGGTCCTCCAAAAAGTAATTACAGTTAAGCAAAATCTTTGGGGGTAGACCCTTCTATCCAGAAGGACTGGGCTCCTTATAAGAAGAAGCAGTAAGGACACAGCAGCACAAGTGGAGATCCTATGAGCAAAGAGAGAAGGTGGACATCTGCAAGCTGAGGAGTGAGACCTCGGAAAACATCCCTGCAGCCAACAGCTTGATGTGGAATTTTTCTAGCTTACTGAATTTCTGCTGTTATAGCCTTGTCTGACTGTGCTATGTTATGACAATCCTAGCAAACTGTCCTGGCCTGTTAGGGCAAACAGGATGTTTCCTGCAGCAGAGGTGACATGAAAATAGAATTTTATTGTGTTGGGCTCACCAGCATTGAAAAGCTGAAACATGGTAGAAAATATCCTCCCTCAAGGAATATAAGGAAGATACATGAGGGACAGCTTCTACCCTGGTGGGACTATAGGAATGAATTCTGTGAGATGACACGTTGCAAACAAATGAATAGAGTACTTTAACAATCTTTTTGTATAGTCCCTTCTATTTGTGTAAAAACTCCTTAGCAAGAGTGTTGGTGTTAGGTTTTAGAGTTGGTCTGGCAGGGCAGTGGTGCTGCCTGCTAGAGGGATTACTTGGGGTGGGTAAATATGAAAGCAATAGCAATGTGCAGACATACTCGTAGCCTTGGGTAAAGTGAAAGCCATACAAAAACCTTTTAGTATGTTAACAGGGACTGTGTACCTAATCAAGTTGTCGTTTGGAACTAAGAAAGGCCAACTAAGGACTGTCTTGGGAGGAGGATGTTAGGCAATCGAGAGAAAACCCTAGGAAAGAGACCACAGAGTTGCCATATTCAGGTTTGTGTATCCTTATATGTGGAGACCCCTCTATACCAGCACTCACTCTATCCTAGCACTGGCCATTGGTGGCAGCCTGGTGCACCTGCCCTTCATTCAAGAAGATGAAAAGTTGGACCCATCAACCAGCTCCTCACTGATCTATATGGATTTCTGCAAAAACAGTGAATGGCTGCTAGCCCCACAGAACACCCCTATTAGAAATTCTGTCCCCTGAATCAGGCATATAGGAGATCTACATAGACATTCAGCCAGGGAGGAAACCAGATGACAGCTGAAATCTTGGAATTAAGATCCACACAGACAAACCTGACCTCTAATACTCAACTTCCCATCCTTGCAGCCATGACCTTGGGTATGAACATACCAGAACCAACAAGGCTTCCAACAACTTAGAACCTGCTCCTGTCTAAAAAGAACCTCCATCTCTTCCATGCCTCTAACACATGGTGATGTGGAGGGAAGTGTGGCTGCCCAGATAGGATCATAAGTAAGACCAGGGCTAGATGGTCCTGATCTGAGCTGCCATATGTTAGTTGATGTTCTCCATCAAGTGTCCATATGTATCAGGGCTGAGTAAATACCTCTATCTCCAGCAAAGACTCACACTTCAGTTCTTTCTGAGCTGACAGCCTTGGAAGTCAGGATATAGGAAGATGACATTATTCTGTCTTAAGTGTCTCCCATGAAGTGAGCTGGATATGGGGCTGTCTCTGCAATGTGGGTGCCTGGTTACCAAAGTTCTGGGTTTTGTTGGGATGTTACCAAGAAGTGAAGACATTTCTTTGGTGTTTCATCACTTGGGCTCATTTCTTCAATAAGGCCTACCCAGATGCCCCACCTGACTGTTGACTGCTCACCCTCCTCCCCCATGTCACTTGCTTATATGCAAATACATTTCCCCTCATCCATCTTGGAAGACCTGAATGTAGCCAGGCTTCAGATTTGAGGAGGTGGAGGTGGGTGAGAAACTCCCCTTTTCTTACCATTTCGATGGCCCTATACAAGTTCTTATGTGTTTTGCCACCACCACCCTCCACCCCCCACCTCCCAGTGTACACAGTGAGCATCATACTAGTATCTGCATCTTAGGAACTAATTAGGTATGTCTGAAGTAAAACCTAACTAAATACTTGGCTAGGTTTTATAAGTAAATAATGCTCATAGAAATTCATAGAATACATACTTACCAGGAACAGTGGTTCTTGGAGGGAGATTAGTGTACTGGACAGAGGTCTCGGTATTTTTCGAAATAAAGGCGGAGTTATAAAGTTTGAAGGTACATAACACCTTTATGGCCTTAATCCTCTCCCTAACATTTCAGAACTGAGATAGAGAAGTCACAAAATCCTGAAGACCCTAGCTCTGCATGGCCCACACAATTATTAATTCTACTCCCTAGAGTGCAAAATATTTGCTTGATAATTTCTCATCCAAGTTCTGTCAAAGACTAATATCGGAACATCTGGATTAACTTCTAGAAGGGAGAGAATTGGGCTGGAAAATGAGGCAAAACCTAGGAAATGTTGCTTTTGGAGGATGCTTGAAGGTGTGGGAATGGCAAAATAACCAGTCAACTTGAGAGGATCTGTCTCTGTGGTGCTCTCTTAAAAACTCCCCTTCTGGCTCGGCGCTCATAGCACAGTTTCGAACCCAGCCTGGGCCAGCTAAACAACAATGACAACTGCAACAAAAAATAGCCAGGCATTGTGGTGTGCACCTGTCATCCCAGCTACTTGGGAAGCTGAGGCAAGAGAATCACTTAAGCTCAAGAATTAGAGGTTGCTGTGAGCTGTGACGTCACAGCACTCTACTGAGGGCGACATAATGAGACTCTGTTTAAAAAAAATAAAAATGCCCTTTCCTTGAGCCTTCCCTCATGGTTTCTGAGGGGACCCAGGGTGCAGGTAGGGGGTAGGGGTGTTACAGGCCCAAAGGAGAGAAAGAGCACCCAAATACCACTTTTATAAGAGGAAGAGCTTTATTCACCAGCTGGGAGCATACTGCATAGAAGAATTCCAAATGGCCGCACTCCTTGACTGGCTTGGTCTTTCCCTTTTTATCGACAGTCAAAAAGATCCACCCCATAGGTACCCTTCTTATTGGCCAGTTTGAATCAAGCGGGAGATGGTAGTCCAGCCCCTACAGAACTACAGTATTTCACAGAACTTGGAAATTTCCAAGTTCCAGGAAGTTACGTTTACAAATTCCTAAGGGCTGAGTCACCATGGAGAGGACCCTGCAAGTGTATCCTTGTGGTCTTGAGAAGACCGGTTCTCCTAGACCTCACCCTTCTCAGGTATCACCTCTCTCAGGGGGAAGGGTCAAGGGTCCATAAAAAAGAGAAGAAGCCAATCCAAGTATTGGGAAGACTTTTATTAGAGAAGAGAAAAAAGCAGAGTGAAGTCTAACCTAGAGCCAGCTCAACTCTTACACAGTTTCAACAGGCTTTTATCATCTCTTATTTAGTAGGGTTGAATGGCAGGAGAGGGTAAAGGTGGGGTTCCTCAGAGGGAGTCATCCCTTCTGCAGAGGGACTAATTTTTTGCACTCAAAGCACTTCTAGGAGTTACTCCTGAATTAGCTGCCAGCAGGAGCCAGAGTAAGAGTTACTGTTCTGTTGTTTCCCAGGAACACTGTCCTTGAAGCATTCCAGGGATTAAGGAGTGGGTTTGCTGTGATCACTCTGGTTTCTGGCCTTTTTGTTCCCACCACTTGTTTCCCAAAATGGCTATACTTTGGCAGGATCATGAGAATTTCTTTCCCACAGTTTCCAGGGTCTTAGTTCTCTTAAACTTACCACCCAATGAGCCATCTAACGATATGCGGATGCTTCCTTCCTTTCTCCTTTAGTGAGATGCTTTCTCCCTAGTCAGAAAGTGTTTGCCAAGGTAGTTCTGCCTCATTAAAAAAAATGGATTTTAGATGTTGACTTGCTCAGTGACTCAAAATCTAGATGTCAAGCTCTAGATCCTGACTCTTTGACTAGTGTTATACATATTCTGCCAGTTAACCCACAAGGGGTTACTAACCTTCTAGATCATTTCTGTGACACTGGAATCAATTTAGAAAAAAGACTTTTAAAATACCTTTCCTTCACCATTTCTGTGCTTCACCACAGTTTCCATGGATTGTCTCAAGAATTAATTATCAGAAACATCTACTACTTAATGTCTGTATTTTTTATAATCATAAATTTTGCAGGAAAATAACAATCTTATTTTATAATTTTTTATTATAAATGGAGAAATTAGAGTGCATTACACTTAGACTCCAAACTAATTTCCTAAAACAAATAAAATGAGGTACAATGATTGCAAGTAATAGACATTTTAAAGTTTTGTTTTTAAAAGCAAATCTTTATTATGCTTTAAAAGCACTTTTAAATAAAATTAACAGATGTAAATACAATTGCGATTAGTGATTCTCATGGCTTTTATTGGATCCAGGCACCTCACTGGAATCAACTGACAAGTTACCATTATTGCAAATTTTTTTCTACCGAAGAGCACGGAATCATAATTTTTAACATTTCTGTATGTTTCTTTAAAGTTCTATGATTGTATTTGACATGTAAGTTAAAACCTTCCTCTCCACATAATCTTGGAAACATCAAGTTTCTCAGAAAACATCAAGTCCTGGCATCTTAGATGTACCTGTTAATGCTTTTGGTGTAAGTAATCCTCCAACACTTACTGGCTTAAATGAAAACCATTCTAAGGATCTGCATTCTGGGTCAGTGTGGTCTGCTATAAGTCCCTGCTGTTAGGTGACCTACAGAGATATCCAGCCCTCTGACTGTGTTCAGCTTGGACTACTCACAGGGTGGTCAGGTTTGTCTCACTTCTATAGAAAATGTGCAAAAAGCCCAGGTAGAAGCTGCAAAGCTTCTTATCCCTAAGAAGTCCCAAAGCATATTTTTCACAATATACTCTTAGTCAAGCTTCTCACTAAGACCACCCTTGGTTCAAGGGGAAAGCAATTTGTTCCCACCTCTCAATAAGAAAAATAGAATTTGAAGCAATCTTTAGTAACCCATTTAGTCAAAATTTATTCACTTTTCTCCCACAGGCAAAATACAATTACCACTCTCCAAAGACACAAACGTGTTTTCCTATTATGGCCATGGCTGTAAAATCAACTAAATCATATCAACCTTCCCTTGACCCACACTCATTACATAGTGAGGAAGACTAGATTGGACATAGGCATGGGAACAGCAGGTACTGTTCTGAGCAGTTAGTTATTCTTGTTAGGTATTTGCCTCTGTTCTTTTCTTAGGGTCCAGTCCTGCTTTCTCAGAGAGATGCTTCCTGTTTCTTACCTCTCTGGATTCTCACTGTACCCTGTCCTGGTTCTCTTTCCTTAAATGCCTAGATTTCTAATTTGCCAACTTCTTCTTTCTAGCCTAGTTTTTCCATTAGTTGGGTTCCCCTGCCTGCATTTTTTTTTATTCTGGGCTTTTCACACAAGAAATCATCTAGTGTAATCATTTCTTCAATAAGTGGGGGCTTCCTGTGGGCCAAAATCCATCCATCAGTGTGCTAGCTATCCACTAGCACACTGTCCAGAGGCCTGGGGATTGCCCCACCCCTCCCAACACCATCTGCACTTACGTACACTATGCAAGAGGGTTGAATACTGGTGTGTAGAGGTGAGTGCTATTCCTCTTTGGTGTTCAAGCATGTAGCCCAGGGACATGTTGATTGCCATGTCCAATCTCACCCCAAGTGATCACACACTATCAGGAGGCCTGATGAAAATCCCAGCCATTCATTCAGCACTCTGTGCCCAAGCACATCTGGAGTACTGGGGATTACCCCACTGACATACCAGAGCCTATGCACATCCCCACCATCAGGGGCCCTTCAGAAAGGTGTGCAACAACACCAGCATCATCCCCCAGTATTTGATCATGCTTCTAGGTATGGGAGGAGTGGTATAATTCATAGGTCTCCCCCAGAGCAAGCACACATGGAGGACCTATCAACAGACCCACATGCCTGCTGCTTACACCCAACCATTCCATCCTGAGGCCTGGGAGGTCCCCTGTCATACCACATTCCACACATACACCTATCATCAGAATGTCTGAGCACAGGCCTGCCTCGCCAACAGCCTGATTGCAACGTTCAACCACCTGGAAATTTCCCCTGCTTCCCCCACCACTGCCATCTGTTTATTTCTTGGGATATCAGGAAGAACTCACTCAACATCACACCACCACCACTGGCAGCACCCACCCACACAGAACACCTGGAGACCTGGGACCTAGTTTGTTCAGCTTGTAGCTACTGCCACTAGTGTGTGACACATGGGGACCCAAGAAACTGGCCCAACACTTCTGTTGCCATTGCATGCATTATAAATACTGCTCAGGGCCTTGAAAACCAGCAGCTCCCCAATCTCCCAGTACACTGCTTTACACGGGACAGCCAAACAAGCCACTGGGATTCCCAGTAATCAACCCACCTGAATTCACTAAGAAGAGTGTTCACATACACTGCTGGGGGAATAATGACAGAAAAGTTCATAGCAATAAAAGCCTACATCACAAAAGTAAATTTCAAATGGTGCATGTCAAGAAACAATACCAAGACAAAACAAACAATAAAAGAAAAATTATAAAAGGTCAGAGCACACCTAAACATAATAGAAACTAAAAATAAGCAATATATGGCATAATGAGATGAAAAGGTGGTTTCTTGAATAGATTTCTAAAAAACAATACACTACTAAGTGCTAGACTAACCAACACTTCAGAGGGAGAGGAAAGGGGAGAGAAAAAAACACAAGTAAACAAAACAAAAAAGATACTACAACTAATACCACAACAATAGAAAAGATCAACGTAATACTATGAATAAATATATACTGAAACTGGAAACCATACAGGAAATGAATAAATTCTTCAACAAAATCTCTAATAAAGAGGACACATAACACATAAAATCCATACTCAGGAATTGAAAAAATAATGTTAAATTGAAAATATTTCTCTAAGAAATTTACAAATGCAATGCAGTTGCTATTAAAATACCTATAACATTCGTTAAACAAATAGAAAAAAAATTCTACACCTTCCATAGAACCACAAAAGACCCAGAATAGCAAAACCAATCTTAAGTGAAAAGAACAAAGCTGCAAGCATAAAACCTCACTTAAAAATATACCACAAAGCTACAGTTATGAAATCAGCATTGCACTGGAAAAACGAAACCCATATACTAATGGATCAGAATTGAAAACTGAGATAAATGAACACATTTACAGCCAACCCTTTTTGATGAAGGAACCAAACAGGAAACATGAAACCACAAAGGAAGACAATCAGAAAAACTCGAAGGACTTGTATGTAAAATTCTTTTGAATAAATGTTGCTAGAAAAACTGGGTAACCATATGCAGAAGAATGAAACTAGCCCCCCATTTCTCAAATATAAAAAAAAAGAAGCCAAAATTGATTATTCAAATCTAAGAACTATATTAAGCCATTAGAAGAAAACATTGGTAAAACTCTTTAGAACATTGGTCTGGGTAGAATTATTGTGTATGATCTCAGGGGCATAAGCAACAAAATCAAAACGAAATTACATGAAAATAAAAAGCTCTGCAAAGTATTAAGTGAAGACAACCCTCAGAATGGTAGAAAATATTTGGAAATTATCCATCTGACAAGGGATTAAAAGCGCGAATTCATAAGAAGCAAGAAACAAAAGCAAAAACAAATCTAATTTAAAAGTGGTCAGGGTCCTGAACAAACATTTCTCAGAAGAAATCATAAAAATCACCAACTATTACATTAAAAAATGCTCAGCATTGTCAATCATTGGCAAAACGTAAATCAAAACCACAATGAGATATCTCGCCCCAATTAGAATGGATTTTGTCAAAAAGTGAATAAAAGCTGCTGATGAGAATGCAGAGAAAGGGGAAACTTCATGCACTGTCACTAAGAATGTAAATTATTGTAGCTACTGTTGAAAACAGTATGGAGATTACTCAAAAAAGTTGTGAAAGGACTACTATGTGATACAGCAATTTACCTATGAGGCATATCTTCAAAAGAAAGAAAATCAATATATTAATAAAATATCTTGACTCCTATGTTTACTGCAGCTCATTTCCCAATAGTCAAATTTTGGAATCAACCTAAGTGCCTATGGATATGAATGGATAAATAATAATGTGGCATATATATATACAAAATGAAATATTATTGGACCACAAAGTAGAATGAGATTCTGAAATTTCAAGCCACATAGATGGAACTGGAGTTCATTATGTTAAGTGACATAAGACAAGCACAGAAAAATAAATATAGCATATTCTCAATCATATATTTGGAACAAAAAAAAAAAAAAGAATCTCATGAAAATACATAGTTGATTGGTAGTTACCAAAGGATGAGTATCCTTTTCTAAAGGATACAAATATTCAGTTAGGGCTCTGCGCCTGTGGCTCAACGGGCTATGGTGACAGCCACGTACACCTGAGCTCACGGGTTCAAATCTAGCCCAGACCCACCAAACAACAATGGTGGCTGCAACCAAAAAATGGCCGGGCATTGTGGCGGACGCCTGTAGTCCCAGCTACTTGGGAGGCAGAGGCAGGAGACTCACTTGAGCCCAGGAATTTGAGGTTGCTGTGAGCTGTAATGCCATGGCACTCTACCCAGGGTGACAGCTTGAGGTTCTGTCTCAAAAAAAAAAAAAAAAAAATTCAGTTAGGTAAAAGAAATAAGACATGCTATTTGATAGATCAGTAGAGTGACTATAGTTAACATTAATTTGACATACCTTTCAAAAAAGTTAAAGGTCCTAATTCAAATCTTTCTAGCATAAATGTAAATATCATAATGGATATAACAATTATCCTGAAATGATTACATAAATGTATCAAATTAGCACATTAATTGTACTGCACAATATGCACATGAATGATGTATTTTTTTTTTTTTTTTTGAGACAGAGTCTCACTATGTTACCCTGGGTAGAGTGCATGGCGTCTCAGCTCACAGCAACCTCAAACTCTTGGACTTAAGCGATTCTTGTGCCTCAGCCTCCCAAGTAGCTGGGACTACAGGCACCTGCCACAATCCCTGGCTATTTTTTTTTTTTTTTTGGTTATACTTGTTGTTTGGCAGGCCGGGGCTGGATTCAAACCTGCCAGCTCTGGAGTATGTGGTTGGTGCCTTAGCCACTGAGCTATAGGCACCAAGCCATGAATGGTGTATTAATTTTAAAAACAAAAATAAATTTGTGTTGTTTTAAGCACAAAAAGAAAAAATAAAGCACAACTACAGAACTACAGGAAACCATGAAACCACAAAGGAAGACAATCAGAAAGGAAATAAACAAAGGATCTACAAAATATCCAGAAGCATTTAAAAAATTTTCACTAATAATTATTTTTCTAAAAAATAATTACTTTTAGTTACATGAATACATTAAATTTTCCAACCAAAAAAGCATGGAATGCTAAATACATTAAAAAACAAGATACTCTTTTCAACATATTGATTTTATTTCTTTTGGATATATACCCAGGAGTGGGATTGCTGGATCATATGGTAGTTTTATTTTTAACTTTTTGAGGATTCTCCATACTGTTTTCCATAATGGCTGTACTAATTTACATTCCCACCAACAGTGTACAAGAGTTCTTTTTTCTCTATACTTAACTTTCACTTTTTTTTTTTTTTTTTGAGACAGAGCCTCAAGCTGTCACCCTGGATGGAGTGCTTTGACATTACTGCTCACAGAAACCTCCAGTTCCTGGGCCCAACTACTTGTCTGCCACAACGCCCAGCCATTTTTTTTTTTAACATTTTAAGTAGGTAATGATTTTATTTTATTTTTATTTTTTTTTATTTTTTATTTTTTTTTGAGACAGAGCCTCAAGCTGTCACCCTGGATAGAGTGCCATGGCATCACAGCTCATAGCAACCTCAAATTCCTGGGCTCAAGCGAGTCTCTTGCCTCTGCCTCCCCAGTAGCTGGGACTACAGGCACCCGCCACAACGCCCGGCCATTTTTTGGTTGCAGCCGTCATTGTTGTTTGGCGGGTCCTGGGCTGGATTGGAACCCGCCAGCTCAGGTGTACGTGGCTGGTGCCTTAGCTCGTTGAGCCACAGGCGCCGAGCCTTTAATATTTACTTTTAATCTTATCTTTGTGTAATAGCCATGTTGTTTTGTATGCCCACTAAATTCATTCTCCTTACGCCCCTCTTCAAATCGCAAAATACAGAAAAGCTCAGAGATCTAGAGTCATGTATAATTCTATCAGCCATAGAACCACTGTCAAAATTTACTTTCCCACCTCTTTGCCCCTTCCTTGTGAATACACACACATACATTCATGTGTTCTTATTTATGTGCACGATACCTTTAAAATTGCAATCACACTACACATACAGTTCTGTAACTTACCTGTCTCGTTTAACAATACATCGTTGCTATTTTTCTTTTTTACTTTTTCTTTTTTCTTTTCTTTGAGACAGAGTCTCATTCTCTTGCCCTGGGTAGGGTGCCATGGCATCGTAGCTCACAGCGACCTCAAATTCTTGAGCTTAAGCGATTCTCCTGCCTCAGCCTCCCAAGTAGCTGGGACTACAGGTGCCCTCCACAGCGCCCGACTATTTTTGTTGTTGTTGTTGTTGTAGTTGTCATTGTTGTTTGGCAGGCATGGGCTAGATACAAACCTGCCAGCTCCGTTGTATGTGACTGGCACCCTAGCCGCTGAGCTATAGATGTGGAGCCTAGTTTTTCTATTTCTAGTAGAGACGTTGTCTGCTCTTGCTCTGGCTGGTCTTGAACTCCAGAGCTCAAGCAATCCACTTGGCTCAGTCTCCCAAAATGGTAGGGTTAAAGGAATGAGCCACTGGCCAGCTATTACTGTCTTTCTGTTTAAACAGTGAACAAGGCTCGGTGCCTGTGGCTCAGCCTGCTAAGGCGCCAGCCACGTACACCTGAGCTGGCGGGTTCGAATCCAGCCCAGCCTGCCAAACAACAATGATGGCTGCAACCAGAAAATGGCCAGGCGTTGTGGTGGGCACCTGTGGTCCCAGCTGCTTGGGAGGCAGAGGCGGGAGACTCGCTTGAGCCCAGGAATTGGAGGTTGCTGTGAGCTGTGATGCTATAGCACTCTATCCAGGATGACAGCTTAAGTAAGGCTCTGTCTCAAAAAAAAAAAAATAAAATAAATAAAAATAAACAGTGAACAAATCTATGCCATCATTTAAAAGTTTTTCATAGGTATACATTTACACCTATGGATGGGTAATTTGGTTCCTTTCAAATTCTTGTGATTGTAAACAGTGTGTTTATCAACAACTATTTGACACATGTTATAATGAACTTTTTTAAATTTTTTAGAAGAGAGGGTAGGAACCTAGAAGTAGAAATGATAGGTCAAAATGTATGCTGTCCTTTTTTTTTTTTGAGATAGAGTCTCACTACGTCACCCTCAATAGAGTGCCATGACGTCACAGCTCATAGCAACCTGAAACTCTTGGGCTTAAGCGATTTTCTTGCCTCAGCCTCCCAAGTAGCTGAGACTACAGGTGCCCACCACAATACCTGGCTATTTTTTTGGTTGCAGTTGTGATTGCTGTTTAGCTGGCCCAGGCCAGGTTCAAACCTGCCAGCCTGGGTCTATGTGGCTGGGGCCCTATGCACTGAGCTATAGACACCGCCCAAAATGTATGCTCTTCTTTTTTTTTTTTTTAGAGACAGAGTCTCACTTTATTGCCCTCAGTAGAGTGCTGTGGTGTCACAGCTCACAGTAACCTCCAGCTCTTGGGCTTAGGCGATTCTCTTGCCTCAGCCTCCCAAGTAGCTGGGACTACAAGTGCCCACACAACTACTGGCTATTTTTTGTTGTTGTTGCAGTTTGGCCAGGACAGGTTCAAACTTGCCACCCTTGGTATATGGGGCTGGCACCCTACTACTGAGCCACAGCTGCCACCCAATATATGCTGTTCTTAAAGGCTTCCCAAATCTGTCTAAATATTCTCCTATAAGGTTCCAATAGTCCATTTTTTTTTTTGAGAGTTTCACTCAGTCTCCATGGGTATATGAATTCTCTGATCGGAGCTACTGATAAATTCGTGGGGGCTTCTCTCACATTTGCACTTCTGTTCTTATCCACCCTAAACCTAGGCACCACATGATCATACTGGTCATCCTATGCCTATTAGCACCTCTGCGGTGTGAATATTCTTAGCCTTTGTGATGGATCCATTCCGCTACTGAGTGACCCTTAATCTTCCTTGTGGTTACAAGTTTCTGAAACTACAAGATAAGCTTGTTCTTATGACTTTTGTTCTCATCTCTAGGTCTGTCTCCTCAGGCCTTATTCCTTCCCAGAGAAAAGAGGAAATGACTCAGTCCCAGGTAAATATTAAATAGTGTATTTGCTTCCTACTTTATTGTATAGTACAATTTAAGGGTATTCTAGTAATCCATACAGTAAACTAGAAAGGCCTATATACAGCTGGGTGTGGTGGCTTATGCCTGTGTAATCCTAGCACTTTGGGAGGCGGAGGCAGGTAGATCGCCTGAGCAGAGGAGTTCTAGACCAGCCTGAGAAAAATCAAGACCCTATCTCTACTAAAAATAGAAAAACTAGCCAGGCATTGTAGCGCATGTCTATAGTCCCAGCTACTTGGGAAGCTGAGACCAGGGATCACTTGAGCCCAAGAGTTTGAGTTTTCTGTGAGCTAGGATACCACAGCACTCTATCCCGAGCACAGAGTGAGACTCTGTCCGTGCCCTCCACCAAAAAATGACCTATAAACATAAAACATTTTCAGATGGAAATGAAGTTGAAAGATTAAAACAAGGGAAGAGTAAACATGTGGTTATATTACAAAATGTGTTCGGCTCAGCGCCTGTGGCTCAATGGGCTAAGGCGCCAGCCATGTGCATCTGAGCTGGCAGGTTCCAATCCAGCCCGGGCCACCAAACAACAGTGATGGCTGCAACCAAAAAATAGCTGGGCGTTGTGGTGGGCGCCTGTAGTCGTAGCTATTTGGGAGGCGGAGGCAAGAGACTCGCTTGAGCCCAGGAATTGGAGGTTGCTGT
>CAUYON010153102.1:0-22453 GCA_963573935.1 Arctocebus calabarensis | reverse complement strand
TTTTTTTTTTTGAGACAGAGCCTCAAGCTGTCACCCTGGATAGAGTGCTGTGGCATCACAGCTCACAGCAACCTCCAATTCCTGGGCTCAAGCGAGTCTCCTGCCTCCGCCTCCCAAGTAGCTAGGACTACAGGCGCCTGCCACAACGCCTGGCCATTTTTTGGTTGCAGCCATCATTGTTGTTTGGCGGGCCCAGGCTGGATTCGAACCTGCCAGCTCAGGTGTACGTGGCTGGCGCCTTAGCCTGTTGAGCCATAGGTGCCGAGCTGGGTTTTGTTTGTTTGTTTGTTTTTTAACAATAACAAAAACTAGAATGTAAATAATTGGTGATTAAGAATTCATTGAATACATACGAATAATACATCTGTACACATAACTACTCCTTGGCCATTAAAGCAATATATTTAAAAATGTGTAATGAAGCCTAGGCAGTGGCTCATGCCTCTAATCCCAGTGCTTTGGGAGGTGGAGGTAAGAGGATCGTTTGAGCCCAAGAGTCCAAGAGTTGGAGGCTGCAGTGAGCTATGATCTTCCCATTCTGGGCAACAGAGTAAGATTCTGTCTCAATTAAAAGAAGAAAAATAAAGAAAGTGTAATGACAGGGAATGAACCTTATGATATACTTTTGAGTGAAAATGTGGATTACAAAGTTCCATATACCACACACTGATAAAAGAACAAAGGTATGTATAAAATTATTAATAATAACCAATAATAATTGACATATATTCCAGTGCTTACTGTGTGCCAGGCGAATTAAAATAGCTATCTTGGACCCGCCCTCTGTTCTCTTCTCCAATTTAGTCCTCCTGGTGTTTCTCTCTGCTTTCACTCCTACCTTTCTCTGGCGCGAGACCCTTTGGAGAATCTGGACACCAGAGGACATTTTAAAACGTTAAACACGAAGCATCAAATAAGAAATCAATTACATTGAAATACAGCGGTTAAAATACCTAAAAATCAAAGCTGTGCTAGTTTTATAAACATATATACACACAAATCCTTCCTTATTCATGCCTTAATGATCAAGACATAGTAGGTTGAATAGTTTTTAGCTAGAGATACTCATAAATGGTATTTTGAGATAATTACAACTATTGCACATAAAAATATTTGTGATTTCTATTGATGACAAAGTCACAGAACTGCTAAGTATTACTGTGTTTTGTTGTCCCTATTCATGATTGAAATAAATGTTTAACTGCAGCTAAAGTTTAGAAAAAATGAAGATGTATTTTTTTTCCCTATCCTTGGGATATAGATTAAAAATCCCTGCTCTCCAATCTGTTATTCAGCCAGAGGTCATCATGCCATTCTTTTTTCAAACTCCACAAATGTCTTTCCATCTCACTTAAAAGTTAAAATCCTTACCCCAGGAAGACGCAGCCTGAAGTTCCCTTTCTGATTTTACTTCCTGCCATTTTCTTACCACTCTCCCTCCCTCTCTCTGCCATCCAGCACACTGGCTTCCATCCGTTTCTTTGGACACAAGTCCAGCACAGTCCTGATGCAGGGCCTTTGCTCTTGCCATTATCTCTGCCAGAATATTTTCCCCTGAGGTATTGGCAGAGCTCACTCTCTTATATTTTATTAGGGGTCAACAAACATTTTTCATAAAGGGCCATATGGGCTCTTTCTTGCAACCAACCACTCAAAGCTACTGAGATAATGCAAAAGCAGCTACAGAGAAAAAAAAAAATAATAAGAAAATGGATGTGGGTATGTCTCAATACCACTTTATTTTGTGGCCCTGAGTTTCGAATTGCATATAATTTTTCACATCACGAAGTATTTTTCTTTTAAAATTTTTTGTATCAATCATTCCAAAATATTAAAACCATTCTTAGCTCTCAAGCCATACAAAAACAGATGGCCAGTCAAATTTGGCCCACTGCTCCTAGTTTGCTGATGCCTGCTTCCTATCATGCAGGCGTTTGTTAAAATGTCTTCAGTATGGAGAGGTCTGTTCTGGGCGCTCTTTCCCCAAAATCTGTCCCTTCTTTTCTCTGTGTTCCTTTACCCAAGTTTATTTTTCTTCATTGAATTTCTCTGGCCCTGACATACATTTTTTACTTGTTTCTTATCTATATTTCTTCTAGTATGTAAATACCACGAGCCAGGGCCTTTGCGTTTCCTTTGCTGTTGTACCCCCATCAGTGTAAGTGGTTGTCACAAAATAAGTACTCAAATACTTGCTGAAAGAATAAATTAGTACTGGCTATCCCTGTATGAATCTACCTATTAGAATTTGAATTTTTCTTAAATTGTGTTGGCCAGAACTGAAAAATATCCCCCAGGTACAGTCTGAATCAATGCAGAGTAAAATAAAACAATGTTTCCTTCTTTTCTTTCCATCTTTTCTTCTCCCCCTTCCTTTCCTCCCTTCCTTCCGTCTTTTTATTAGACTAGAGTTTCACTCTGTCACCTGGGCTAGGGTGCAGTGGTGTCGTCATAGTTCCCTGCAACCTCAAACTCCTGGACTCAAGCAGTCCTCCTTCCTGAGCCTCCTGAGTAACTGGCTAATTCTTTTATTTTTTATAGAGAGGGCATCTTGCTGTACTGCTCAGGCTGGTCTTGAACTCCTGGGCTCAAGCAATCCTTCTGCCTCCCAAAGTGTTAGGATTATAGGAGTGAGCCACCACGGCAGGATCAATGTTTCTTTTAAGGCAGTACCTTTTATACACCTTTGCATAGGTGAGTTAATTTTTGTGAGTGGTGAGAGGTGCAAATCCTGTTTCAGTCTCTTACATGTGGCTACAGTTGTCCCAGCACCATTTATTGAACGGGGATTCTTTTCCCCAGTGTGTATTTCTCTCTGTTTTGCAACACTTACATACACATATAGAAGTAAATCTCAATGAAAATTGAACTGGAGGGGGAGACGATGGGTAAATTCAGACCAACTGGGTATGGCGCACACTGACTGGGTAAGCAGCACCCTTATAACCCTGACTCAATTTTTGAAAAAAATTAAATATGTAAACAAAACACATGCAGCCCCTAACATTAAAAACAAAACCAATGTATGGATTATAGTAATAAAAAATTTAAACTTAACAAAAAAAGAAATTAAATAAAGAAAGAATAGCAACCTTACTCTGCATGTATATTTGATATTGTCCTCATTTTGTAAATATTTACCTTTCAGTGGTTCTGGTACTAGTAAACCACTAAACTAGGGCTGCATAGTTCCTAGAAATAAGTTTTTAAAATCTATTTTTATTTTTTTCCAGAAATAATCTTTCTGTAAATTACAACTGTAGCAGGAAAATGGAACAACATATTTATAGATAATAAATAAAGCTAATTGAACTTGCTTTGCACATAGGTCTTTAATTAAAAAAACTGTGAAAGGCAATTCTACTCCTAGCATTTATGACAAATGTGTAGGGTGAAGTATAAAGTTATAATTTGTTGATCATTTGTTTAAAGTTGTAAGTGATCTTTGAGTTCTCCAAGCCCCATTTACTACAAGGTATTGGTATCTGGACCTTAGCCTGTGTCAGAGATAACTCAAGAACTAGCAGGAACTTCTCAATTTACAAATCCTGAGAAAAGAAAACAAGGACCTCTCACTGCTTCAACCAAAAATGTTTATTACATGCTTATTTTAGTGTTGGGCATAGATGCTAATACTTCACAGTGCCACTAGACCCAGAAGCTCAGTGAGGACGGGGACTCTGCGTAGTCCCAGGTGTTAAAAGAGGTTCTGGGACAAGTGAGGACAGCAAATAAAGTTTGCTGAATGAAACTTTATTGAATGGGAGATCAAATAAGAGGCATTTGTAAAAAATGAGTACAAAGGATAAATGATGGCTTGTTTACCAAACCTGGTTACCCTAGGGTGACTAGTATTAACCCTTGACGTTTAAGAGGTAAATGTAGAAGAAATAAACACAAAATAAAATGAAAATAAAACAAAAGTGAGGGAAAACAAAATAATCCCAATCCAAAGTCAAAAACAAAGTCCTTGCCCGTCAGCACCATTGGATCTAATATTGGAGACTGATCCTTATTTAAGAAAACTGGAATTAGGCATTTAAATCACATAATGTATTAAGGGAAATTATATCATTATAAAAATATATATTGTATTCATCTGAGAAGGCTCAGTGACGTGGGGACATTTTCTGCTGATTTCATTAGAAGATAGGAACTAGATTATATCTTTTTTTTTTTTTTTTTTTTTGAGACAGCGTCTCACTCTGGCACCCTGAGTAGAGTGCTGTGGCGTCGTAGGTCACAGCAACCTCAAACTCTTGGGCTCAAGCAATCATCTTGCTTCTGTTTTTTTTTTTGTCTTTCTATTTTTAGGAGGGATGGGGTCTTGCTCTTGCTCAGGATAGCCTTGAACTCCTGCGTTCAAACAATCCACCTGCCTCAGCCTCCCAGAGTGCTAGGATCATAGGCATGAGCCACTGCACCTGGCCTGGATTATATCTTTATCGTACATTTCTATTGAATTTGCCAAACGTGCAAGGCAAAAGAGAGTGCCATTTTTTAAGCACTTGGTTCATGGTAATAATTGTTACTATGTTGAATAATTTTTTTTTGATCATTTCCATCAACACTGTCAGTAGGCTTCATAATGTCTCCTTAGTGCTATAGATGTGTTAGGAAAAATTTAATAACGATTATTATTTTTACAATTAAATTTGACCCGAAACACTTATCCAGCACTTATGCCAGCAGTGTCCTAACTGCTTTGTATGTGTTAATTTATTTAATTCTTACAACAACCCATAAGGTAGGTGCTATTACCAGTCCTATTTTATAGATTAGAAGGCAATTAGGTAACACAGGATCCTGCACACGGAAAGCCAAGATCAGAGCTGATGGGTTCTATCATTACGGCCCCTGAGCCTGTTCCCTGTCTTTTCTGTTCATTTAGGGATCCTCTGCTCTTAGTTTGGCCTGCCCTTGTGCTCACATCAATCCCAACTTTACAAGTTCTTTTAACCATTTAACCATTCTCACCATTCAACTGAGAATCTCAGTGTCCCAATTTTACATTTGCAGCTCAGAAAATCTGACTGGCTCAACACACCCTATATGTTGTTTTTTATTTGAACAGGTGTATAGCCTTGATCCAAGACTGGGGGGTTAGATTGGACAATCATGGTCAATTGAGCAGAGTGGATAGATGGAGGCAATTTCAAAGGGGGCTTGATTTGGATTGGCAGCTCAAAATATGTCCACTACATTTGGTGTAATTAATCATCATTCTGTACTACTTAATACCATTATCACATTGTATACGTGACTGTGTGGTTTTTGTCTTTTTCATACTTCATTGGATTTTCAGCTCCTATAGGGCAAGTTTTAGCATCATATGACCTCAAAGTGCTTCTGTTTCTTCATCTATTAAAAGGGGTTCAAAAAATACCTATGTCATTAAGTAATAGTAAGCATTAAAGATAATGTGCCCCATAAACATTACCTATCAGTATTATTATCTAATTTGCTTTATCGTTTTTTTCTCAATATGCCAATTAGGAGGAGTAAATAGCTCTCAAAATTTTTTTGTGTGTAGTTAAAATGAATTCTCAGTAGGGAAGTCAATGAATTCACATTAGGGATACATGGAATCACCCCTTTCCTAAGAATAATCTTAATTGTGCTATTTCAGTATTCCATTTTGTACATGCCACAGATTTATCTTCATAAGGTGAAGCTCATGTGTGTGTGTGTGTGTACAATATAAATCATTTGTTTACATACTTTGTGTGTATAATATAAATCATTTGTTTACATACTTTTAATATGTACTAAATATGTTTTTAAACTCCAGGGGAAGATATTTTTCTGCATTTGCATTATCTTTGTAACTAGAGTCTTGTTTGGTGCCTGGAGTGAGGAAGATCTCGATATTTAACCAATATCTGAGTATCTAGTTTTGAGCTCATACTTTAGCAGGACAGTGGATAGTGATCTAAGCTATGAAGTGTCATGAAAAAAAAATTCAAGACTTAGCAATAGGCAAAAGAAATTATCAGTGAACATGTCCTTTTGGTGTAGCATTGGGCATTGTCTAGGGGAATTTTGAAGATCATCTGATTCTATTTGATTGACTTGTCATTGACTAGCCTATTTTTTTTTTTTTTTTATTAAATCATAGCTGTGTATCTTGGTGTGTGCCACACCTTTTGGGGGCAAAACACGATTGTAAGAGGGTCTTTTCCTAACAAATGCAACCAGTGTAACATGGTTTCTTGTACCCTCAATGAATCCCCAACAATAAAAAAAAAACAAAAACATAGCTGTGTACATTAATGCAATCATGGGGTACAATGTGCTGGTTTTATATACAATTTGAAATGTTTTCATCAAACTGGTTAAATGCCTTCATGGCATTTTCTTAGTTATTGTGTTAAGACATTTATATTCTATATTTAGTAACTTTTACCCGTATCCTTGTAAGATGCACCGTAGGTGTAGACACACCAATTACTCTCCCTCCACCCATTCTCTCCCCTCCCCTCTGCTCCCTTTTCCTTTTCCCCTTCTTCTTGAGCTATAATTGGGTTTAGCTTTCATAAGAAAGCTATAAATTGGTGTCATAGTAGGATTGAGTACATTGGATACTTTTTCTTCCATTCTCGAGATACTTTGCTAAGAAGAATACGTTCCAGTTCCATCCATGTAAACATGTAAGAGGTAAACCAGCCTATTTCAAAACACTGTAAGAGTAGCTGCTAAATTTTAGAAAACCGATAGCAATACAAATAGCTCATTTTCATAAGTAATGCAAATGAAATTTGAAAAAAAAGTCGAATTGGGGTAGAGCTTTGTTGGGAGACAGGAAAAGGAAGAAAGACGTGTAGGCAAAATAAACTGCATATATGGTGAATCTTTTGGACTCTGTTAACTAGGCTTTAGAGCAGACGTCCTCAAACTTTTTATTTTCAGTTTTTGGCTAGGGCTGGGTTTGAACCCGCCACCTCCAGCATATGGGCTGGTGCCCTACTCCTTTGAGCCACAGGCACCGCCCCTCAAACTTTTTAAATAGGGGGCCAATTCACTGTCCCTCAGACCGTTGGAGGGCCAGACTATAGTTTAAAAAAAACAAAAAACTATGAACAAATTCCTATGCACACTGCACATATCTTGTTTTGAAGTAAAAAACAAAATGGGAATAAATACAATTCACACCAATGATGTGGCCCATGGGCCATAGTTTGAGGACCCCTGCTTTAGAGCATTTATTTTAAACTGGTGTGCTGTGAGAGGATCTTAGGTATGCCATGAACATTTTTAAAGATCATTAAATAAGTTATTTTCAAAAGAAGTTCAAAGCACAGGCGGCAGCCATAGCTCAGTGGGTAGGGTGCCAACCACATACACGGAGGCTGGCGGGTTCGAACTGGCCCCGGGCCTGCTAAAACAACAATGGCAACTACAACAACAACAACAAAAAATAGCTGGGAGTTGTGGCGGGCGCCTGTAGTCCCAGCGACTTGGGAGGCTGAGGCAAGAGAATTGTTTAAGCTCAAGAGTTTGAGGTTGCCGTGACATGTGACGCCATGGTACTGTCTCACAAAAAAAAAAAAAAAAAAAAAAAAAAAAGGCAACAGCTTGAGACTCTGTCTCACAAAAAAAAAAAAAGTTCAAAGCACAGTAAGTATATTCTTTGATTTACTCTTTTTTTGATCAACATAATTTAAGTGTGCTGCAGAAGTTTGAACTAAAGGTTCAAGTATGTTATGAGATTAAAAAAGGTTAAAAAACACTGAATGTCCACTGGTTCCTTACCAACCACTTTTCTATTTTTCTTTTTTCTTTTTTTTTTTTTTGAGACAGAGTTTCACTATGTTGCCCTTGGTAGAGTGCTGTGGCATTACAGCTCACAGCAGCCTCAAACTTTTGGGCTTAAGTGATTCTCCTGCCTTAGCCTCCCAAGTAGCTAGGACTAGGTGTCCACCAGAACGCCCAGCTATTTTTTGTTGCATTTGTCATTCTTGTTTAGCTGGCCTGGGCTGGGTTGGAACCTACCATCCTCAGTGTATGTGGATGGTGCTATAACCACTGTGCAACAGGTGCTAAGCCACCAACCACCTTTGAAAAGTGACACTCTTGATCTTGCTCCAAGATCAAAGGCCCCATAGGTACCTTTGACCCCATTAGGTATCCAAACACATGCTCTATATAGACTTATTCAGAAACCCACTGGAGTGCTTGTCTTCTTTTCTTTTTCCTGCAGTTTTTGGCCGGGGCTGGGTTTGAACCCACTACCTCTGGTATATGGTGCCAGCGCCCCACTCCTTTGAACCACAGGCTCTGCTTGAGTGCTTGTCTTAAATTTAGACATAGATTTTGCATTCACATTTAAATTTTATGTCTAAGTGTATGAAAGTTATTATATTTCAAAAATAGTGAAATATACTCCTTAAAAGCCTCATATTCTCATTTAAAATTTAATTCTGCAACAAGAAAATTTACATAGAACACATAATGTTAATCTGAGCATGCTATGTGCATGCCATAGTCTCTTAATTAAACAACTCCCTAGATTTAAGGAAAGACCACCCTTCATTTAAAAATCTGAAATCGGCCTGGCGTCTGTGGCTCAAAGACCTAAGGCACCAGCCACGTACACCTGAGCTGGCGGGTTCGAATCCAGCCTGGGCCAGCCAACAACGATGGCTGCAACCAAAAAATGGCTGAGCATTGTGGTGGGCACCTGTAGTCCCAGCTACTTGGGAGGCGGAGGCAGAAGACTCGCTTGAGCCCAGGAGTTGGAGGTTGCTGTGAGCTGTGATGCCACAGCACTCTATCCAGGGTGACAGCTTGAGGCTCTGTCTCAAAAAAAATAAAATAAAAATAAAAATCTAAAATCATTATATGTTTTCTCAATATAAAAGCAATTCATATATATTTATTGTAGAAAATTAAAAATAAATGTGCAAAAACATTAAAATTAAACTAATCATTCTACCAATTAGACATGAGACTATTAATGTAACTTCTGGATCTTCTCTTTGTATAGACACATGTAGGGTTTGTTTTTTTAATTCACAAAAATTGGCTCTTTCTTTTTAATTGAGGTGAAATTTACATAACATAAAATTAATCATTTGAAAGTGAACAATTCAGGGACATACAGTATATTCTTGAGCCACTGTCATGTCTACCTAGTTTCAAGACATTTTCATTGCTATATACACAGACCCCGTATATACGAAGCAGTTTTCCCCTTTTCCCTTCTTCCATGATGACTGATTATTAGCATGACTGATTTTTCCTCAGCAACCAGAAGAAGTAGCAAGTTCACTTTGCTCTCTAAGTCTAGAACCAGATTAACTGTTCTTCCTTTTTAAAAATTTTATTTGGTTCCTGCACAATACCAGCAAAATTAATTCTCCGGATGCGCAGATGGTCTGTTGACTATGTAGCAAGGCATGCTCAATTTAATAACTAATTTCAACTATTTTTTTTTTGTAGAGACAGAGTCTCACTTTGGGTAGAGTGCCATGGCGTCACACAGCTCATAGCAACCTCCAGCTCTTGGGCTTGGGCAATTCTCTTGCCTCAGCCTTCCAAGTAGCTGGGACCACAGGCGCCCACCACAGCGCCCGGCTAATTTTTTTTTTTTTTTGACGCGGTTTGGCCGGGGCTGGATTTGAACTCGCCACGCTCGGTATATGGGGCCGGTCCCCTACTCGCTGAGCCACAGGCCCTAATTTCAACTTTTGTTCTGTTCTTACCCCTTATCTCTATCCTAGTAGCCTTCTGTTCCCACAACTACCGTCTTACCCTCCCCACAGGAGGTAGATTTACTATTTTGTTTTCTGAGGTATCTGAGTTCTAAAATATTTGTGACATCTTCTCTAAGTAAATTAACATAATGTACCCTCAATACAGTTAATAACTACTTTGCTTAATAAACACTTCTTGAGTTCCTACTGTGTTCCAGGCATTTTGCCAGGCTCTAGGAATTCACATACAACACACACATGCATGTGATAGCTGAGAGTATAAATCAGGATTAGGAAAAACTAACAGAGACACAAAATTGCTATACTTCTGCTTCAGCCAACATCTTATTTATTAGATCTTAGCTACCTGACCAAGTAGCATCAAGGTAGGCTGGGAAATGTAGTCTTTATTTCAAGCATCTATTTCCCAGCTAAAAACTGTGGGGTCCTAATCAGAGAAAACAGATCATTGAGAAGGCAATCAGAAATTTGTCAACACAGAGGCATAGTCCCATGCTCTGGACCAGTAGTTCTCAACCTTCCTAATGCCACGACCCTTTAATACAGTTCCTCATATTGTGGTGTTAGCAACAAAAATAATTTTGTGGTTGGGGGTCACCACAACATAAGGAACTGTAATAAAGGGTCGGGACATTAGGAAGGTTAAGAACCACTGCTCTAGAAAAGTAAGGGAAGGGAATAATGTAGGTATGCGTAACAGAAGAATCTAACACACATTGTGCAAAGATTTCCAGAAATGGGGGCCTCCGATCTGAATTTTTAGGAAGAGTAGAAATCAGATAGGCAGAATATAGTGGTGGTGGTGATGATGGTGAGGGAGTTTCTGGATAAGGGAAATAACTGGGATCTGAAGGCTTAAAAGATCAAAGGAATTATTAGGATTTCACTGCAATTGGACTATATACTTAGAGGTCAGAAGTGTTGAAAGATATAATTGGAAAGGTAAGTAAGTGTCTTTCCTTGTCATAACTGGTCTACTCTACATAATAGTTATTCAAATGACAAAATGTTTTTAGAAATGAGTTCCCACTTAAGCTCTCACTTAAATGAATTTATAAAGGCACTCACCAACCAGTGATCTGTAAGGGAATATATTTGTAGAGCATATAACTTTGCACAGTATGATCATAAATAGGTGCCTGCAAAGATATTATGATTCGTGAAACTTATTAAATGTAGAATATCAATGTCTTCATACAGTGATTAAGAAAATGCCATGAAGGCTATGTTCAACAGTTCGACCAAAATATTTCAGATTGTATATGAAGTCAGCACATTGTGCCCCATGATTGCACTAATGTACACAATTCTGATTTAATAAAATTATAAGAAAAAAGATATTATGATTCATTCTTCTCTACAAATCCTCTAAGATGATCAGTCTTTTCAGCTCGTTGCAACAAAAGACTCTAACGAGGGCGGTGCCTGTGGCTCAGTGGGTAGGACGCTGGCCCCATATACTGAGGGTAGTGGGTTCAAACCTGGCTATGGCCAAACTGCAACAAAAAAAATCTGGGCATTGTGGCAGGTACCTGTAGTCCCCACTACTCAGGAGCCTGAGGCAGGAAAATCACCTAAGCCCAGGAGTTGGAGGTTGCTGTGAGCTGTGTGATGCCATGAACTCTACCGAGGGTGATAAAGCAAGACTCTGTCTCTAAAAAAAAAGAATCTAACTAGATGAAAACTTACCTTATTCATCTGCTTATAAGATTCATAAAGATTAATCCTTGCTCCAGAAGATGTTCAGAAATTGCCCTATGTCTAATGCATACATATTACAAATAAAAGCCAAAGGTTTAAGGTATGAATTACATAGCTAAGAGTCTGAAGTGTAGTCACCAAGAAGATAATAATTTAATGCCTCTAAAAGAGAAAGTCATCATAGAAAATATGTGAGATTTTCCATCCTATAAGTGGCGTCTAACCCAAAGCAAAGTGAAAACAATAAATTACAAGCCATAAAAATGATCTGAGGTAGAGTTTGGGTCTGTGACATAGAGTGTTTACTGAGATGGCTAATTATTCCTCCTATTTGCAATGTGATTTTTTCAGTTCCTCTTACTGAAAGGAGGGATTTATCTCCCTCGTCCTTGAATCTGTGCTGGCTCCTGACTTGTTTTGACCAAGAAATGTGGTAAAAGTGACTCTGTGGGTGACCTTCAGGATTGGGCCTGAGACTGCCGTGTGAACAAGGCAGTCCTGTGGAAGATGAGAGGCCACATGGGGGGGAATTGAGGCACTCTGGACAAGAACTAGCAGCAACTGCCAGATATGAGGCCGTTTGTCCCCAGTAACCCCTCCAGGTCAAATACAACTACGTGAGTGAGCCCAAGCGAAACTGGCAGAGAACCTTCCCAAACAATTCATAAGAAATAATAATAGTTGTTTAAAGCCCCCCTTTCAGAGTGGTTGAGGGTATTTCCCATGCTATATTAAATTAAAATGTATTACCACTTTGGTTTATGACTCAAAAGCAATAAAGGCATTGTTACAACATTGATTTTGGGTTTTAACACAATAGACTTTGCAAAATGAACTGGAAATAGGAAGGAAGGGCTTCCACTGCTATCAACTGTAAAGAGTAGCAGCTTAAAGTGTCAGACATCTATAAGAAAACTGTAAGTTCCACCCAATTAGAAGAAACATTAAAAAATGGGTATTTGATCCTCAAACAAATATTATATGTGGAATGACCTGAGAAATGTAACATTTAAATCACATAGGTAGTTCACCAATAAAGAACCGATAACAGATATATCAAGGATTGGCATTATGATACTCTAGATTTATGAGTAGAAATTCTAGTTATTCTAGTTATATTTATTTATTTATTTTTTGTAGAGACAAGGTCTCACTTTATTGCCCTCAGTAGAGTGCCCTGGCGTCACACAGCTCATGGCAACCTCCAGTTCCTGGGCTTAGGCAATTCTCTTGCTTCAGTCTCCTGAGTAGCTGGGACTATAGGTGCCCGCCACAACGCCCGGCTATTTTTTGTTGCAGTTCAACTGGGGCTGGGTTTGAACCCACCACTCTCGGGATATGGGGCTGGCACCCTACTCGCTGAGCCACAGGTGCCACCTATTCTAATTATTTCATAGTTAAAAATAATAATGCCACAAATGATGTCTCTTGATTTTTTCTTTTTTGAAAGTCTTGCTCTATTGCCCAGGCAGGAGTACAGTTACGTACACTCACTACAGCCTTGAACTCCTGGGCACAAGCGATACTTCTGCCTCGGTTTCCTTAGTAGTTGGGACTAATGGTGCGTGCCACCATGACTGGCTAATAAAATTTTTAACCTTTTTTTTTTTTTGTAGAAACAGAGTCTTTCTATATTGCCCAGGCTGGTCTTGAACTCCTGGCCTCAAGCAGTCCTCTTGTCTGAGCCTCCCAAAGTTCTGGGATTACAGACATGAGCCCCTGTGCCTGGCCTCCTTTAACCCTTCAAGATAAAATCCTGAGTCCCTTGGTATAGTAGGTAGCTTCCAAAAATGGTGCTTCATAATTCTTCCTTCCTGGCACACATTGTCTTAGAAAATACTATTCTACCCTAAATTATGTTTGTCCTGTGTATCCACTAAAATATGGCAGAAGTGATGGTGCATGGCTTCTTTGGATAAATTATAAAACACATGGCAGTTCCACCTTCGTTTCTTTCTTAGATCCTTGACTCTTGGAGAAGCCAGCTGCTCTATCTTAAAGAAACTCCCATGGCCCTGTGGATAGGAACAAGTAGTGAGGAACTAAGTCCTCCTTCAAACTGCTAGGATCAACGTGCCAGCTGTGAGGGTTTGCCATCTTAGAAGCAGGTCCTTTAGTCTCAGTCAAGCCTTCAGATGGCTGTAGCCCTGGCTCACGCTTCTTTTTTAAGATAGCTTTCTTGAAAATATAATTTATTTACCATAAAATTCACTAATTTCAAGTGCACAATTCAATGATTTCTATTAAACTTACAGAGCCGCTGAACCATGACCACAATCTAATTTTAGAATATTTACATCATGCGAGAAAGAAACCCCATACCCATCAGCAGTTATTCTCAGTTCCGCCTTTATCCCCAGACAGCCACTAATCTATTTCCTCTTGAGTATGGATTTGCTTTTTTGGAACTTTTCACACCCATGAAATCATACTATATGGGGTCTTTGTGTCTAGCTTCTTTTCTTTGGCATCTAACTGACATTTTGACTACAATCTACTGAGAGACTCTGAACCAGAAGCCTACACCTCAGCTATTACTGATTCTTGATCCACAGAAACTGTGAGATAGTGCATGTTTATTGTTATTTTCGTTCACTAAATATTGGACTAATCTGGTACACAGTAACACATAACTAGAACTCGTGGGTAGGTCATATCAGTAGGAGATTAAGTCCCTCTTGACCTTCAATGTGCCTTTAAACCTAACTCTAAAGGTACAACATTTGTTACTATTAAGAATTGTGGACATGATAAAGCTTGCAACTGTATCAACATGTTTTGTTAATGATACAAAACTTCCACTTTCTCTAATTTTATTTTATTATATTATTATCATTTTTTTTTTAGGCAGTCTCACAATGTCGCCCTTGGTAGAGTGCTGTGTTGTCTAGTAATTCTCTTGCCTCAGCCTCCCAAGTAGCTGGGACTACAGGTGCCTGTCACAATGCCTGTCTAACTTTTGTTGCAATTGTCATTGTTGATTTTAGCTGGCCTGGCTGATTTGAACTCACCAGCCTCCGTGTACTGTGACAGGCGACCTACCCTCTGAGCTACGGGTACCACCCTATGATTATTATTTTTTGAGACAGAGTCTCACTCTGTTGCCCTGGGTAGTGCCATGGATGTCATCGTAGTTCAGAGCAACCTCAAAGTCTTGAGCTCAAGTGATCCTCTTGCCTCAGCCTCCCAAGTAGCTGGGACTACAGGTGCCTGCCACAATGCTTGGCTAGTTTTTTTATTTTTAGTAGAGATGGAGGCCTCACACCCTCTTGCCTGAGCTCAAGCAATCCACAGGCTTTGGCCTCCCAGAGTGCTAGGATTAAAGGCATGAGTCACCTCGCCCAGCCCATTTTCCCTCATTTGAAAAGAAAACCATTTCCAAATCAGAACAAAGACCCCCAATTTATTTTTAGGTCTATGAAAAGTTTGAATGAACAAGAAAGAAATTAAATTGTGGACAATCAAAAATGTAGTCCACCCGTCCTGTTGGGCTATTAAGGAGACCTGCCATATCAATTATCATCTGCAATGAGTCTTGATTGATCAGATTGGGCAATAAAAGGCTTACTTGTAATTCTACGAGACTTAATTAGCAAGTTGAAACTTTCAGAAGTAGCTATCCAGAAGTCATTTTAAAGGATTCATGAAGGAAGAGAGGAGAAATAGGTGGTTGCAGACTTTAGATTTGGAGTTTGATACTGAGAAGAAAGAAGAAAAGCCTTGCAATGTCACAACTGTGTGAGATGGGTCAAAACTTGGTGGAAAGCTATAAAACAAGAGCCAAGTGTGAAATGGTTTAAATGATGTGGAATTAGTAATGGTCTGGGCAATGATTGTTGCTTGATGATAATTTTGACTCAGTTTCTAATTCAAAGATTAAGTGAATTTGTTTAGAATCTATTGGAGTAGCAACAGTTATCAGCCTTTAAAAATATTCAAAATTTTGAGAGTAAAAATTAAAATCTCTGTGACCTGTAGAAACAATGTTCATTTCTTGTTATGTGGTTATTTTTGCCAAAACGTTAGTTACTATAACTCCTCTTCAATTGTTATTTTATTCAGTATACAGTATAACTTCTGCAAGTTGACCACTTAAGGGACTAACTGGTCAACATACAGAGGTGGTCAACATAAGGAACCAGGCCTATCATATTGCTATGTACATGTGGTGCACATCTGGTTTATGAAAATTAGGTGAATTTAAGGAGGTGGTAAACTATGGAAGATCTACCGTATATTAATGTTTGCTAAAATATTTGCCTTTATGTATGAACATAAAACTGGAATTTCTTCAAATTTATTACTTTGTTATAAGATTTGTTCCAGTTTTTACTGAAATGTTTGTTGACATAAATTAAACCTTTATGTGAATGACATAAATTAAACCTTTATGTGAATACATCTCAATGTATTATATTTAACTGCTCGCTTTATACAATTTTTTTCTGATACATTCTGTGTCTACATGTACAACATAGGAATTTTCTTAAATTTATTTGATACTGTGATATATTTTTTGGTTGCTAGTATCAAGATAGAGCATTAGTATATGCCTTCATGACTTTTTACGCATAGCATGGGACTTCATTTACTGATTGTTTTCATTTTGCTTTATTGTTTGCTATATTTTCAGTATATAAATAAGCTATGTAGCTTAGGAGCTTTATTCATGATCACATAATTAAATATACAGAACCAGTGACTAAATATCCTAGAACTCAGTATACTATACAAAGTTCATTGTATTTATAGGAACACGTAATACTTTCCTCCATAAAACCACTGTAAACTCATTTAAACACATTCACAAATAATGAAAAGTACTTTATCCCTTACATTTTTCTTGCAAAATTGGGTGCTCTTATTCAAATTAAAATATTATATGTTGTGCTTGCTTCAGCAGCACATTTGCAAATCTTACATGTCACCAAATAAAGTATTATGATTCAAGTACGAGAGAAACAAAGACAACCAGATACTGATCCTGCCTTGAAAGATCTAAGGCTCTACTGAAGGAAATAGACATACGAATTCTTACAGTGGTATGGGTTACATGATATGTGCATTTTACAGAGTGGGATGGTGAAGGAAATTTTGCCAAATAGGTGACTTCTGAGCTAAACTACGATTTTTCAGGGCAACAAGGAGAGGAAGGGCATTCCAGACAGAGCCAAAAGCATAAGTAAAAGCAAGGAAGTACCAAAGAAGGTAGCATGCTCTGGGAACAGAATTAGTTTAGTGGTGCTGGAGCCTAGTGAGTGTAAGGAAACAGGCTGAGATAAGGAAGGAAGATTAAACAGAAAGCATATTGGTCTGGGTCAGCCAAGCTAAGGAGTTTGGACTTGAAACTATACGGAGTAGATTTTATGCAGAGGAATTTTTCCATTAAAAAAGCTTCTCTGGGACAGGCCTGGTGGTCAAGCCACTTTTGGGAGGTGAAGGTGGGAGGATTCCTTGAGGCCAGACGTTCTAGAGACGCCTGAGCAAAATTGAGACCTCATCTCTCCTAAAATTAGAAAAATTAACTGGGCTTCGTGGTGGGTGCCTGTAGTATCAGGAGAAGGCAGTAGGATTGCTTGAGCCCAGGAGTATGAGGTTGTAGTGAGCTATGATGACACCTCTGCACTCTAGCTGGGGCAACAAGGCAAGATCCCATCTCAAAAAAAAAAACAAAAACAAAAAAAGAAAGTTTCTCTGGCTGCAACTGCAAGGAATAAATTAGAGATATAGATAGAGAACAAAGAGATGAAAAAGAGTCAAACCATTTAGAAGGCTATTATCTAGTTAAATGAGAAATGATAAAATCTGAAATGATGGTAAATGGCAGTGGAGTCGATGAGGGGTAAGACTTAGAGAACTTGATATGGAGGAGGGGGGAGAGGGAGATAAATTTCTAATTTGGCTGACTGAGGGAATAGGTATGCCACTAAATGAGAAGGAAAAGGAAAATGCCAAAGGTCATTAGGAATTATCTTTGATTCCTCATGCTCCTTTGCACAAAACATATTACCATTTCCTGCCATTTCTTTTCCTTTTCCTTTTTTTGCCTCCAATCTCCCTCACTGTTCACTTTATGCTTCAAAGTGTTACAAAGTAATTTTCCTAAAGCAGCTCTGATTATATAAATTTCCGATTAGAAACATTTGAAGGGCTCCCACCACCAGCAGAATGAAATCTGGGCTTCCTAGTGGAGCACTGAAGACTCCATATTCTGGCAGGCCAAGAGATAAAGACCATTGGATACTTCTAACTCCTGCCAGCTATTATTTCCCTTCCTCACACTATATATCATCTGGCTCAAACATTAATCCAATCTAATCTAAGTTAATGTAATCTAACGCATCCTGTCTGTTTTTGGATACAGTGGTTTTTGTCCATCTCAGTCTGTCAAAATTCTATCTAACGTTTGTCAGGTTTTGTCTCCATAACACTTTGCCCATTTCCTTAGTCAACATCATTCTTGCTCTTCCGTGGTGTATAGACTTTTACATTAAATCCTAACACTTTCGGCGTCTGCCTAGTTTTACAGATAGTTATGTCTTCGTATCCCTTCTGCTTGCCCGTGACGGGCTAAAAAATTTGCATGAATGACCTGGAGCAGGGATCTGATCTCTGTGCCAACCACCCAAACTTTAGCAGACAGTCTGGAAAATGAGGCGATTCTGCGAAGCCATGACATCATCCATGAACAAAAGAGTCGAAGTCACCAGTCTCTGGGGACGATCTTCTGCTGTCCAGAATAATCAGGACACGAGGTGGGAGCAAAACAGTTTGCCGTCAGGAGGGTACAGCTTCTCTGACAAGTCACAAGATGCCTGTATTGTTTACGTAAAAGAAAATATTTTATGCACCGTACTTTCACAAAGACTGTAGGGCTGTAAGATTTCCTGGAGTGGAATTTCCCGGTGACTGGTGTCCTTGTCCTGAGGTCAGCTGCACTGATCATTACACACTGTACTCTGAACTAGATTAAACACTCAGCAAAACAGGCGCGCGGTGCCGGGCGTGGGACTGATGTGAAGCCCTGCGCTACCCGCTCTCCGCTTCAGGCGCCCTCAGCTGCCGCTGCCCCAGGGGCTCACAGGGAACTCCCGCACCTCTGCGCGCGCAATCCGGAGCCGGAGGGTGGACGCGGCGCAGTCAATTGCCCTGGAAACCGCTTCTCGCGCACGCGCAAACGCGGGGACTGCGCTAAGAGCGTCGCGGCGGGGGGAGGGCTTTACTCTTCCACTCCACCCTCGCTCCCCGGCAGTGGGCGCGTGCGCACCGCCCCTGTCGCTCGGGCGGAGCGTCCCTTCCAGCACGCGCCCGGCTCGCGCGCTCCCCCAGGCGCCTTCCTACGCCTCACACGCACCCTTGCCGTCCTCCCGCATTTGTGCGCCGGTGCAGCAGGCAGTGGGAGCATCCGGGCATTTCCGCAGCTGAGCGGCGAGTCCGGCGGCGGCGGCTGCGGTCGAGGATCTCCCATGGCAGGGACGAGGCGGAGGGGAAGCGAGAGGGGAGCGAGGCGTTAAGCCGGAGCCGCCGCGGGGCGGGTTCCCGAGGGAGGCGGAGGGGGAAGTGTCTCTAGCGGCCGGAGGAGGGCCGGGCGCGGGACTCGTCGCCCCTCTCGCGCATTCCTCTGTCCAGCCCGGGCTCCAGAGATGCATCTGCATCAGGTCCTCACCGGGGCTGTCAACCCTGGAGACAACTGCTACTCCGTGGGCAGCGTCGGGGATGTCCCTTTCACGGTGAGCGGCGGCCGGGAGCCCGACGGGGAGAGACCAGGGTTCAGACGCGGGGGCAGGGACCCCCTGTCCGGGGCCCACACCTCCCCGGGAGACTCTGAGAGGTTGGTGGGCCCCACCCGCGGCCCTTTTGCAGCCTTCGGGTTTAGTTTCCTCTGGGGGCCATAGCATCCTGCGTCTGGTGTAGGAAAATACCAGGCAGCGGAAAGGCTTAGGAATCTCTGCCCACCCTCAGAAAATGGACCTGGGGCGACTGGACTGGAAGGTTCCTCCTAGGGCGGCCTTTGGGTCTGCAGTGGTGGAAGGTGGTTGCAGCTGCTGAAACCTCAGAGCGTCGGTTTCGCACCTGCTCTCGGTCTTGGTCTCCGAGCGTGGAGGTGATGCTGCGCCTTGGCTCCCTCTGCTCGTTGTGCTAGGACAGCAAGGAGCTGCTGAAGTGTGTGGCTTTAAACCTGACCCTTTGCATCTCCTCATAAGCAGGATCTTAATTCCAGCAAGAAAATTAAAATATTCGTCTTCTGCTCCCGAAGGATTTAGAATGGAAAAGTCAGAGTAACAGTGGCCTGGAGAGCTATCTTATTTATCAGGAGGTCGCAGTTTGGTAACCCTCCTAGGTAATATTTTAATCTGTTTGCGAGGTAGGCTGGGTTTTACTTTTTAAACTGAGACAAAGGGAGAATATAATGGCAGTGTTTTTCTTGGAGGAAAGTGTATGTAAACATAACATTTTAGAATGCTTAAAGTCGAGATGAAAGAGACGGGTTTCTCAAGGAGAATAGACTTATCAGTCCTTTTTGAGAATGGAATGTTCGAGTCCCAGAGCTTCTTTTACTAACAGGCAGGCTCCCATAGACTAATACGAATTCTTTTCTTAAATTTATACATGTTCTTCCTTCGTAGAAACTGTAGACAACAAGACCTCTATTAAATACACTAATTTATTATTGATAAACATTCTGCTTTATGAAATTGGAAAATAGCATAGTGGTATGCTTTTTAGACAAGAGAGAACAGTTTGATGGCTGCTTTCCAACAACATGTTTTATAAAACTGCAGAAAATAAAGCTTTAGCAAAACTGCAGAATCATTATGTAGCAGTGCATTCTGAAACAATTTATTTTTTAATTTTTTAGTATTAAAAACATCCCAGTAAGATTGCTTTTTGGCCATTTTAATTTTTAAATGTAGTCAACTTGGCTTTGCTCCAGTTTAGAATGAATTCTTTAAAAACAGGATTTTCCTGACTTACATTATTACACCTGTCACTATCAATGGTGTCATCTGTGTTTTGTGTACACGTGATGTAAAAGATCCATATGGAATTGAGCTTAGGCTTCAGGCATGTGGAGAATCTTTGGGGGATAGAGAGAAGAAATTTTCCTGTCCCCACTTGTGTAGATAGAAAGTTCCCCAGGGTTAGAACAGGATTTCTCCATCAAGAAACATTTGGATCCTTTGGTTATGGCATTTTCCCACTAGAACGGTGGTGGTAGTTTATTGCTTCTATCTAAAGGGGAGTGTTGTCTCATTGTAGGGCTGGTATATAGAGCTAAGCAAGTTCAGGTGCAGTCTGGAAAAGTCCTAGTAAGAGTTATTAGTGTTGTGCAGGTGTGATTATGCTATAGGCCACTTATGGCCAGATACTTAGAGTCATTTTCAAATCTTTTTTACACCTCCCTGATTCAACCTATCACCAAGTCTAGCTGACTCCCTGAAGTGTCTATCAGATTTACCCGTTTTGGTGTCCTTAGTCACCACCTTATTTTAGAATCTTATTTGTATTACTTGATATAAAAGCTTTCAAACTAGATTTCCTGACACTTGTCTTTGATCACTTCAGTTCGTCCCCCACACAGCTGCCAGGATAATTTTCTTCAAATACCATTTTGCCATATCACTCTTAGCTTAAGAATATGGAGTTGTTCCTAATAGCTGTATTAGGAAATTTAAACTTGTCAAGTATTCTCCTTCTGCTTTTGACTTTATATTTGATTAAATGTATTCCTCACCTTGGCCCCTCTGTTACATACTGATCTTATTCTAGCCTATATTTTCATGTTTTAACAAGAGAGTCTTTGCTTTTCATGTTTCCAAATTTGGCTCAAAATTTACCTGATTTAGGATGTCTGCCTGTGACACTTACTTTGGCTTTCTGGCAAATGCAAATACAAATCCATTTTGCACACCATCCCATTTTAATACCTTAGTTTTGAATGCAGTGATCCAGTTATAATCTTTCCATGAACTAGAAATGACCTTTTGTGCTGTATAAAAAAGAGATTTGCCTTTAAAAAGTGAGAATAAGCTATTTTCAAGCACTTCTGGAATCAACCAACAAATACCTTAATGACCATATTTGTGTAGTAGAAATAAAAATGAAAAGCAAAGCTCTGCTTCGTAAAGTGTGCCACTAGATTTGTAGAGCAATCAAATGAACAAGCTTTGGTTCTGGGTTAGATGACTAAAAGGGGAAAAAAGCCAGGAATGGAATGAAGGTTTTGTGCCTTCTCATTTGGTGAATTTTTTTTTTTTTAATTAGGGAAACATTGAGGGTATAAAGAACCAGGTTACACTGCTTGCATTTGTTGGTGAAGTCCCTCTTATAATTGTGTCCCACCCCCAAAAGGTGTGTCACCGTGATCCCCCACTGCCCTCCCTCCTTTCCTCTTTCCACTCCTATTCCACCCCCAACCATGTACTAGCATCAATTTCCTCATACCATATTGAATACATTGGATTCTTGCTTCTCCATTTTTGTGATGCTTTATTAAGAAGAATGTGTTTCAACTCTGTTCGGGTTAATACAAAAGATGTAAAGTCTCCATCTTTTTTAGTGGTTGAATAGTATTCCATGGTATATACCATAGCTTGTTAAACCATTCCTGGATTGGTGGGTGTTTAGGTTGTTTCCACAATTGGGCAGTTATAAATTGAGCTGCAGTAAACAGTCTAGTGCAAATGTCCTTATGATAAAATGATTTTTTTCTTCTGGGTAGATGCCCAATAATGGGATTGCAGGATCAAATGGGAGGTCTAGTTTGAGTTCTTTGAGTATTCTCCATGCTTCCTTCCAAAAAGGTTGTATTAGTTTGCAGTCCGGTGAGCTTTTCTTGGTAGTATGTTTCCTATGTTCTCAGAGAAGAATGTATGTGTATGTATGGGAAGATAGGTAGGAAGGGCTTTCTGGACATAGTTGGTGTAAAAGGAAAGATTGTCTTACAGATAGCCAGTGGTTCTTAGCTTATGGTGTGTTTTCAAAATAGGATAGATTATTTCAGAGCCTATGAACTGATACATTTTGTTTTTTCT